>JAOVVI020006234.1:0-15806 GCA_028571085.2 Nepenthes alata | reverse complement strand
CCTCGATTCGGTAACAAGGACTTCGGAGTGCTGAGAGGTGGACGTGCCTTGAGAACGCCGTCGCACTTCCTCGTTCAGCACAGCTCCTTTGGCCATCTCTAAAGTCATCATGCTGCCTGGAGCTGTATTGTCAATGGTGATCCTCATGGTCTCACATGAGTCCGGAAGGATTGCTAGGAGCCACAGTCCGAGCACCTCATCCTCAAACTTAATACCCACACATTGAGCCGGTCCACGCAGCCCTGAAACTCATTTAGGTGGTCGGTGACAGATGAGCCATCATTGTATCGGACCTGTATCAGCCGCATCAAGTGATAAATTTTATTATTTCCAAATTTTGAGGCATAGAGATTTTGCAGCTTCTCCCAAAGATCCTTGGCATTGGACTCTCCATGAACGTGGTTGTACACATTGTTGTCCGCAAACTGCCGTATGAAACCACACACTTGCTTGTGCTCCAGCGTCCACCCCTCGTCCGTTTTTGTCCCCGGCTTTTCTGTGGCAAAAATGGGATTAGGCATGAACTTCACAAAAAAAAAATCTGACATCTTACTTTGCCAAGTGTCAAAGTTGGTTCCATTTAAGCAAATCATCTTGCTTTCACCGTCCATAGCTGCCAACAACAAAGTCACCGTTTAAAGAACCAATGGCACTGATACCACTTGTTGGCACAAATGCGGAAGGCATGGTGACCGGGTGGACAAAGCACTCGGACAGTAACACAGAGTAAAGCTCTCGGACGGACGGCCAAAAGTAAAGATAAGAAAAACGAGAGAGAACACACAGATTTTAATGTGAAAAATTCTTCTTTTTTAAGGAAAAAATCACGAAAGAATACACTATAAAATGATTGTTTACAAGTGTTAGTTACACAAGCTCAAACAATAGAAAACAATCTCAAGTGTACAATCTCTCTATAATGTGTTTCTCTTTCAATCTTTACAATAAGGCTTGCCCGTAGTTTTCTCAAGGCTTACAGCACAAGCTCTCCAGATCCCTTTGGAAGCACACACATACTCTGAGCAAGGGCACAAGCCTTATATACACATGAGCCGGGTGGACAGCCAGCTACCCTACTGGCTGTAGGGTGGCATGATCACGCCCCTAGGCCTGCCATGACTGGCGCACACCAAATGGCAGACCTGACACATGGGAAGTTGTAGCCGCCACAACTTCAAATTAGAGTAGGTGACCAACCCACCTGCCAAATGCGGCTGCAGTAAGCCTACGAAAATAGAGTCAGCGCCTACGCTCTCAGGTTCCTCATTCATGACAGACTTCTCAGACCAATCATCAACGTCCTCGTCCATTTCTTCAATGGAGTCCGCGGACATAAGTTTCACTCAGGAGTGACCCCAACACTACCCTTGTAACTATCCCTACTGATTCGGATGTGCTGAATCTACAAACAGAGGCCACTACTGTGCAGCCACTGAAGATGACTTTAAATAAGAATAGGGTGGTAGGCAAGACAGGAATTCCTCACGGCTTACATCCTAAGAATGTGGCTTCTGATATTAAGAGGTTCAGTGCTGATCAACAGCTTTCCATTACAGATAATAACTATGCAATTCCACACAGATTGAAGATAAATAAACAAAAATATAAATAAAAATGTTCTTTGAGCTTTATTCTATATCATAAAATATAGTTATCTGGTATAATCCAAATAGGGACAATCTGACTTGACATGAATCTCAACTAATCAACTAGACGTGAAATTGGTTCGGAGAAGGGTCCCTTCGAAGGTTTAGCAGACCAGATGAGTAATCGGACAACCAGAGGTATGAAAAATTAGGAAAATAATAGCCCAATAAAATAATAAATATTATATTTAATTATAATAAATGGTTATATATAATCGATGGACGATTAATTGCATTAAAATAGGCAGGAACAGTCATATAAATGTCAAACATTATCTGTTAACGGTTTTAAATTCAATATAAGCAACAGTTATATAATTAATATAATGGTTAAAATTTAAAAGAACGTAATATATTAGACAATAATTATGTCAATTTTGGACAGATAGATCGATTAATATCTATCTATAAATAGAGACCCTTTGTTAAAGAAAGAAATATTGAATATTTTGACAAACAATCACCTAATATAATAATAATCAAATTACTAGAACTCAACCATGCTAACTTACCAAATTCCACAATCATCTCTTTTTCATCTTTTTCTTCGTTTCTTTAAAGTTTTTTTTTATAAAAATTATTAACTTGAGTTTCGATACGAGTTTCGGAAGATGTACCAAAATTTTGTCATATTTAATGCAATAATTTACTTATATTAAGTTATATTATTATTATTTTCTCATTTATCTATTTTCTTAATTTTCAATGAAATTTAAAATTTTAATTTTTTTTATAAATCACAACTTTTGGAAAAAAATATGTATTTTAGAAATTGTTCTATATATTTTATAAATACCAATTTAAGAAAAGTAATTGAAAGTGAGACGTTAACCGTGAAAAAGGTCAAAAAATCCCGACAATTAATTGAAAATATTGAATTGCGCCCTCTTTTTACATTATTTTATCTAAGATATGCTGGAAAATTAAAAAAAAAAAATAGTTGTTTTTAAAATTTTTCGTTATTATTTTATTGGGATGATAGCCATTTTAGTTTTTTATATACAAATAATGCATATGGTCCTGATTAATACTATTCTAAATAATTTGAGGTTTATTGATTAAACTCATTATATATATAATTATATACAGAAAAATATTATCATATTATTACATTAGCCCATCATCACTACTTATTTGGAAAATAACTATTATTCCTTTTTTTGCATATTTGTTATATAAAATATATGTATAATGGAAATATAAGTACTATTTTTCATTAATTTATCTTAATCCTCGTAGATTTAAAAAAAAATGTTATATGTCCCTCATATACGAGTCATTTACAATCCATTGTCTTAATGTGGGGTCAGTTTAATAATAAATAATAAAATTTTAGATTGATGTGATAAATAGTATTACTCTAAAAAATGTTAAATATTAAAAATATTAGATATAAATACATTACATTATTGGGTTGTAGGGCTTAGGGTTTATAGAAAAGCCTTAGAACTTGGCACTATGATTCTATAGTATTGAATTGTTATGG
Organism: Nepenthes alata; assembly: GCA_028571085.2. Lineage (NCBI taxonomy): Eukaryota > Viridiplantae > Streptophyta > Magnoliopsida > Caryophyllales > Nepenthaceae > Nepenthes > Nepenthes alata. The sequence continues at coordinate 12,674 of JAOVVI020006234.1, read as the reverse complement.
CCTTTCTAACCTTGTTGGCTCCTTGTTGGTCTATTTAGGGTGGACATGGATCGTATTGCTCTGTTTATCTCCAAATGAGTTCTTGCAAGCCAATATGTAAGATTTAAGCCCAAATTTTATTTTAATTATAATTAATTAAATTGCGATAATTAAAGTGATATTAAAGAAGAAAAAAATTTGGTCAAAAGTTAATTTAAAATCAGATTACTGTGAGTTGATTGATACTTAAACGGCGCTTGACGTGTGCCTATACGTATTTTGGATAGGAAGGTCGTGTATAACTGTTGTAAAAGTAGAGTTCGAACATGTACTTGATGTATGTGCCCAAGGAACATCTGAATGCGTTGAGGCAAAATGTCCGCGCTTGGCAAGCGTCTGAGGTTCTGCTCGTGTACCACCATGCTTGGCCGTGCGCTTGAAACATGTCCAATGCTTTCTCGAGCGCCACTTGCTATATATATCATCTCCGATTAATTTTTGATCATTTTTTTGCTAAATTTGAGAGATGAAGAAGCGGAGAAGAGAGAAAAAGAAAGATAGGAAGTTAGAAAAGCCCAATTCAGGGGATCTCAAGCAAGATTTTGGTAATTTAAAATTAAGGCAAATGCATATCTAAATCTTTTTTCCTTTGATGCCGATTTCTTCAACTTTCTTGAGTACTTATTGTTCCAAATGCTTATGTATAACATATTTTTATAGGTAGATTGTTTAAATTAGTTATTATGTCAGAGTAGATTATTTTTATAAGAGGGTATACATTTCAATTTCAGGATGTGAACCGTTCTAGTTTCAAGAAATAATGTAAAAATATTCCCATACATGATTTTAGCGTTGCATGCTTGTTAATTGATGAGGACAGAATGCCAATATATTTGACTAATACGATCACAATTGGGAGTCATAGTGTGCCAGAGAAGAATATACCAGTGGTATGTGAATTTGAGGATATATTTTTTAAAAAATTTTCGGGATTGCTTTCAAATCGAGTGATTGAATTTAAAATTGAGACCATGCCTATAGCGGTTGTGACATACCACATTTTCAATCGAAAATTTGGTAGAATTCTGACTGTAATACGGTCGTCGATCTAATACATGTACGAAATTCCTATACAGTACAACATTCACATCTACAATTTATCACATTGGATCCAAAAGTTATAAAACTATACACGACACTAACGTCATAATTCCGGTATGATGTTGGCTCAGAATAGATGCTATTAGGCACCCAAACTGACCATAATAACTTGCGAAAGTATAAGCATTAATGAACCACAGCAGAAACTATACTACGGTATATCATCATCATCATATACATACATCCATATGCAAATCCATCAGTATATAAGACAAACTATCAGAAAGGCATAAAATTAGAAATTAAGTCCGTCATTTTCCATGTCTTCGAGTCTAGCCGACTTAAATCCTCTACTTTGCCTCACTAGGCATAGTGGCGTACTCATCTGGAGGAAGAAAAATAGTAATGGTGAGCAAAATACTCAATAAGGTATATGTATAACAAAGAATATGCAATGTTTATATTCAAAACATAATAATACATATATAAGAAAGAAATAGGACATATGAGAGATCATAAGGTATGAATAGAAAAGAATACTTCCATAATACATTCCAAATTTCCTTAATCCATTTCCTTTTCTTTTCTTAATCATCAAATTATGTTGAAAAATTTATTTCGTTGGGAATTAGGGCTAGTAGACCTTACTGACTAAATGAGTGATCGGTCGTAGTTTGGATTGTGTTTACTTTTACACAATCAAAAGCTATCTCCTCCTATTCAAGACCCAGAGCCGAGCTATTTACATATATTTCCTATAGACGGGCCCATAGCCGTACGCGACATAAAAGTAGACAACGACTTTTTACTATAATATACTAAAGTATGCCAAAATATACGATATGATAAACATTTATCGGTCCAAATTCTTAATTTCTTATTTTCTTAAAAAAATATACTCTTAAGCCAATCAATCATTCATTCCCATTCTATTGGAGAACAGTTTATAAGTTCATTACTTAATTACAGAATATCTCTCATTGATCATTTTTTCATAAAACTAGTACAGATACATATTTTTATATTTTTATGAGTTTAAATTCTCATATGATCTTAATTACATGTATAATTTTCTTTAGAGGTTAAAAGAATTAAGAAAATCTTTTCACATTAAGTTAAATAGAATTTTAAAACTTCCGAACGATATTTTTTCAGAATTGATTTGCTACTAACCCGATTGACACGTAAGGAAGTTAAATTCAATTAGATAGAGGATTGTGAAAGAAGGTTTTAGGAATTAAAAGATCATTTGATGACATCCCAAAATTTGAAGATTCCGGAAGGATTCGGAGAGTTTGTGATCTATTGGGATACCTCGAAGGCTGTATCAGGATGTGTCCTGATGTAGTATGGAAAAGTGATTGCGTATGGATCAAAGTAATTGACGATGCAGGAAAAGAATTATCCTATACACGATTTAGAATTAGTAGTAGTGATCTTTTCACTAAAAATTTAGAGATATTATCTATATAGAGATAAATTTTTGATATATTCAAATTACAAGAGTCTCAAATATTTATTTTTTTGAAATAAATTAAACATGGGATAGAGAAGATGAAGGGACTTTTTGAAGGACTATAATTGTGAAATTCAATACCAATTGAAAAATGTTCACTTAGTAGTGGATACTTTAATCCATTGAACGGTAAATTTTATGGATTGTTTAAGGATCAATGAGATAGAGATGTTGGACTATATGAAACAATGTAACATTAAAAGGCACGCCCCAAGTACTTGAATGATATTATCATATTTTTCAGTGTAACCAGAGATTTTGGATAGAATCAAAGGTGTTCAAATGGATGGTCTATTTTTAGTAGACATTGTTGGTGATTTGAACATGGTGTCAAGCGCAGATTTTAGCATATGGGCTAATGGAACTTTAAGGTTTTGGGAATGAATGTCTGCTGGATATTTGAGAATTGAAAGAAAAAATTATGAATAAGACTCATCAATCATAGTATACTATCCACCTTAGGATTAACAAAATGTATTAGAATTTGAAAAAGACATTTTGATGGCAAAACGTGAAACTAGAAACTATAGCCTAGTGGGATGGTACTTGCTATGTTCACAATTGAAGGTTGAGTATAAGAAATCACATGGTCTGTTGCAACCATGCAAACTCCCAACTAAAAATGAGGGGATATAATGATAGATTTTATAATGGGTTTGCCAAGGACGTCGAGAAATTATAATACGGTTTGGGTGATTGTAGACCATTTTACTAAATTAGCTCATTTCATTGTCATTTGGATGATATTTTTAAAAGATCGATTAGTGAGACTATGCATTAATGAGGTCATTAGATTGTACGGTGTGCCATTTTCTATTGTATCAGATAGAAACTCAAGATTTTGTGTCAAAATTTTAGAAAAGCTTGTATCGAGATTTGAAAACTAATTTGAAATTCAGCACAACCTATTAACTTTAAACGGATAGACAATCAGAGAAAATAATTGAGATTCTAGAGGACATGTTGAGAGTTTCGATTTTGAAAAGGAATGGCAATTGAGACAACTATCTGTCAAGCAAGTATTTTTGTGGCCCTGTTTGAAATTTTATATGAAAGATATTATCGTTCTCTGATTCATTAGGAGAAGACAGAAGATATGAGACTTTTGAGACTGAAGGTCATTTAAGAGACATTTGATAAGGATCATTTGGTCCATGAATAGTTAAAGGTTACCTAAATTTAACAAAAAAGTTATGTTGGTAGGAGGAGATTGGAGTTGAGTTTCAATATTGTGGACTATATATTTTTTAAGATATCTGAATCAAAGAGAATCTCTAGATTTAAAATTAAAAAAAAATTAAAGTTGAGATTTATAAGACCATTCAAAATTCTAAGAAAAATTGGTAAAATAGTTAACAAATTTGCTCTACCCCTGAATCTAGGAGAGGTTCACAATATATTCCACGTGACTATACTTCAAAGATATGTCCATAATCCATCGCATATTATTGAATATTAACCGATGAGGATAAATAAAAATTAATGTATAATGAAGAATCGGTTCAAATTTTAGAAAGAAAGGATCAAGCATTTGGATGAAAGTAATTTAAATGGTCAAGGTTTTGTGAATAAACCACTCTTATGAAGAAGAGACATGGGAAATAGAAGATAAGATTTGAAAGAAGTGCCTGCATTTGTTTCTTTGATAAGGTACGTTAAATTTTAACGGCGAAATTTTTATAAGGATAGGAGAAATGTAAAGTTCGAGTTTAAATTTTAATTTAATTATAATTAATAAAATAAAAATAATTAAAATTGAGATCAAAAAAGGAAAAAAATTGAGTCAAAAGATAATTTTATATTAGGTTATTATGAGTTGATGAATACCTAATCGGCGTTCGATGTGCGCCATGCGAGCTCTGGGTAGGGAGTTCAAATTTGATTATCGTTTTAGCAAAACTCGAGCGCATTTTCTAGATTAGCTCACGCTTGATGTACACCTGATAGACGCCCGAATGCGTTGAGGCAGAATGTCAACTCCTGACGCGCGTTCGAGGTGGTGTACAAAGGCTACGCTTGTGTGCCACCATGTTTGGCTATGGAACCTAACACGCGCTTGATATGCATTCGAGCGCCACTCTGGTACATATATTGTATTCAATTTATTTTCAGTTATTTTCTTCTAGATTTGAGAGATGAGAAAAAAAGAGAAGAAAGAGAGTGAAAGAAAGAGAGCAAGTTATAGAAGCCCAATTCAAGTGACCTAAAGTAAAATATTTATAATTTAACATTAAAGTAAGTACATTTCTAACTTTTCTTTTATTTGATACTAATTTCTTCCACTTCCTTGAGCACTTATTGCTCTAAATGCTTATATATAATATATTTTCGTTGTGAAATTGTCTGAGCTACATATGCATTAACTCTCACTATAATGTTTCTCTATTTTTGTCAAAATTATGTTCTTAATTCATGTATATTGGTTTAACAAGCTATTTTTCTATAAATATATTTGTACATGTGTTGATATCTTAGTTTGATATATTAATATGATATGAATTTCGTATTATTCTTGCATACTTATAATCATTAAATATATGACTTACATGCTATGAAATTTTATGAATTTGCTCCTACATGTATGATATTTGAACCGAAATGCTAAATTCCCACGATGATGTTGGTATTTTTGCAATTTTGTTTGAAAAATGATAACAGGACATTACATGTTTTAAATTAAGTATATTCAAATTTCAACACATGATAAGAAATTAAAGGAAAACTCTACAATATATTAAACAATTAAAAATATTTTCAACGGAATGAGAAAATATAAAGATTATGAAGAATCGAATATAATTTTCATACATTTAAGTATCAGACCATTATAATATGTTCAGTAAGTAATATATTATGTCATACTTTAATTTATTATAGTGGTGATCGATATTTAAACTTATCAATTACAAGTAAAAGTTGTGTTCGACTCCATTTATACGGTTATATATTTGACAACCCATCCACGAGTTTTAAATAATTGTGTAAGGTTTTTGATTGTGTGAAAATAAATATAATTTTGATATTGATTATTTGCTCTTTTAGTCAATAAATTCCTACTTATCCTTGGTCCATAGGAATTTGTATAATTGAGTATGAATTTTATGATATAATTTGAATAAGAATACAAAAATATTGATAAGCTGTGTATATTTGTCATGAAAATTTAAAGTATTTTACTGAATTTGATTCATTAATCCTTCTGACGTGTTTTAACGAGGATTATATGTTAAATTATACAAATTTATATGTCTTATTAAACTTTTGATGCACTCCTATTTCTATTTTTTACTAATCCCTTTAAATTAGCGACTCTGACACTTGTAGAGGAGGTATAGATTTGGTCGGGGATTTGATTGGAAAAATTAGATTAGATTTTTAAAAAAATTATTGTATTTGATTTTCAAATAGTAACTTAGAATATTTATGATATTCAAACGATTGTTTATGAATTATAATATTAATGTTGGTTTTCTATTATGGTTTAAAGATATTTTGATTTTGTTTGTATTATACATGATTCCTTACATATGACCTGACGTCATGGTAAGGTCAGTATTCTAACCACCGGATTACATGATATTTTGGGTATTGTAATTAGATATATTAATTTTATTTTTGTCGGTTGATGTATCAATGTGAAAATCACGTATTTGGATTATTTGGTTTATTATTTGTTCATGATTAATCTCGTTAATTATTAATATCGGGATGAAATCAGAGATTATTTATTTGCCTCTGGGGATGATACGGCTGCCGAGCAAAATGGGTTTTCAAAGGTGTTTTTTAGGACGTTGTGAGATATGGTCGGGCTCCATTGTTTCAATGCAACATTCATCTTCTTTGAAACTAGCAAGCTCTTGAAATAGGTCAATGTTGCTCTTATTTGTTTAATTCCCAAGATTCTCGCCCTTGCTTGGATTTCTAATTTCATATCTATTTCATGCTATAATGTTATTTATAAGTATATTTCTATGATTATTGTCAACTGAATTCTTTATTGTCTTCTAAAGTTTATCTATGAGTCTCAATCTGCTTTTATTTGAGGTAGGAGTATCGAGGATAATATCTTACTTATGAAGAGCACCTCCATTGCTAGACCCGAGCAAAGGAATGCCACGGGGTGTTGTAAAGATTAATATCTAGAAAGCAAATAATTCTATGGAATGGGGGCTAGTTCTTAATGCCATGCAGACTGTGGACTTTCTAGATCAGGTGGTTCTTTGGATTAGTTTATGCATTTCCACTGCCTCTTTTTCTATTTCCTAGAATGGGGAAAGTGGTTGGATTTTTTATAGGGATAGGATTTTCATAAAGCTTATACTTTGTCCCCCTAATTTTTTTTTATAATTGTGATGGAAGGTGCCATATCACATGATCTCTATTATATTTGGGACCGACAAGAGCGTTGGGTACTACTGAAGTGCAAGTGCGGTGACACAGACCCAACCCGTGACTATCACTGATACCTAACTAAATGAAAAGCCATAAATCTTAAATTAATATAGTCCATCTCAAACCATAAAGATAGATATGACCATCACAGTATTTAATACATCCAAAATTTAGATGAAAATCTAGTTTAAAAATCAATAAAATAAAACATGTATTAGAATATCTCTATAATGCAAGATAAATAAAGACAACTTTAGTTAGGCTTCAAAAGTCGTTAATGCCCATAACTCTCTCTCGAATTTTAGAACCAGTCATCTCTATCTCATGCTAATCTAGAAAAAAGAAAGTAAGGATGAATCAAAAATCAATAAGTAATTTTAATTGAAGTAAATAATAATGAAAATTAAGCTATCCAGAAAATTATCTGTTAAAATAAGTTTTAAAACAATATATAATTTATAAAAAATAACAGCTGTTCCCAAATATTAATAAAGCAACAACTATTAATAATATTAATAATTTGGTCAATAAGGACAACTTAATAAATATTGTGAATAAATGATATTCATAATATCAACTGTATAAACGATATTGATATCTCAAAGGATGTCCAATGGATCCTAATAGATATACTGAGGTATGAAATTATCGAAGATACTAATGCCATTGATTGGATTTCTGAAAAATCCAACTCAATATGAGGTTGCAACAATATGACATATCAATAAACTCGTGTGGATCTTATTCTACCACTATAACCAAAGTCCACGGCGTATTTACATCCCATTAGCTAGCTAAGTATCTTAAGATCCTGACATCTTATGATATTCCACTACTCTTACAGTCTTTTAGAGGTTGTATCTATAACATGTTTATACCATTTATGATATTTATCGCTAATGATCCCAAATATCATCTCAATATGATGATTACAAAATCATAAATATTACACTTCAAAATTAATCGATTTCTATTATTAGAAATGGAATAAGTATTAAAAAAGTGTATGCTCCACTAAGATCTTATAGATTTACATTTGTCTAAATACTTTAGAGCATTTGTCTAAATATTTCAGGGTCTTCATACTTTTTTTTTATTTAGTTATAGTGTGTTAAAAAATATACTCATGCAAATCAAAGAGTAATACCAACAAAACCATGAGAATGGTAAATTTGAGGAATTAGTACGAATATCAAAGCCTATGATTTAAGCAATGATTACAAATCTACTCATCTAACATCCAAACCTCAATATTGACATTCGAACGGCAACCTATCCACTATCTATATCTAGCCTAAATCTTTAAGAAAATGGATCTAATTCATTAACTAGGTTGTTAATTTTATTCCAAAGCCACATAATAACTATTTCTTCCGATCATCCCTCAGAAAAATCAAACTGATCTCTCTAATTTACAAAATCCCTCAATCCGCTGTTTAGCATTCGAACGTAGTTTCAAATGGCCTTCAAACATTGGGCACAATTCCCTATTTTATATTTACAATCACATACAAGAACAAGTATAGACCCACACCCGTCTATACTATTAACTATTACATATAAAACATGTAAGATGATGCACTATTGTGAAAATCAAGCAAGTAGCATATATAGTAACAATACGACTAGCGTTTGAATTGTGCTCAAATACTATTGGCTTAAAGCAATGATGTTCAAACATTGCTTCAAATATCCACCAAATGTTGTGTCTATCTTAAACACTGCAGTCACAAAAATTACTCTAACTGATTAAAATATTATTCTAACATAATTCTATGATTTCTTATGGATATAACAATTTTATGAATAAATAAAGGAAGGTCACATGATAATTTCCTTATAGGATAAAAGCCCTATGTGAAAGACCTCAAGAGATTAAATAGAAGAGGGTTAAGGAAGAAGTTCTTTAAACTCTCTATAGGTTTTGAAATAGTAGGAAGAGGTTAAGACTTTCCTCCTCTGGTGCAATCGAAAGCTAATACCGAGGCTAACAACCATTTGGATATGCAAATATTAAACTACAATTTGCTTTGTAATATTATTCAACAATCTCATCCCATATTGTTATTATTATTATTATTATTTACTCTTAATATTTTCACCTAAACAGCCGATTAACACTCCTCTTAACCACTAGCCAAATTTACCAATAACCATTTGTCCCCAATCATCTTAAATCGATCGAGAAGTATACCAAAATTTTTAACTATTCCATTACTTGAATTTGTAGCTACATGCTCTAAAATTAGTAGTAATAATACTTAATTCAATATCACCCAAACAAATCATTAGAAGAAGTCCCCAAAATGAGTCTAGCAAAAAAACTAGGTTCATATTTTTTGATGAAGTGGTTGTGAGGATAGTAAATCCTCATCTAAATAACTATTTTAAACAAGTTGGAAGAAAAGTATCCACTTAGCCAAACATTGTCAAAAATAATATGTCAATATTCATTTAATTGACTCTAGATAATAATACCTAACCCAATATAATTTTGGTCCAATTAATATAACCAATTCAAAAATCTAAATTATTCACAAGTTCATTAAGTCCGTGGCCAACTCCTTTTCTCAAAAAAGAAGCAATTTAGGGAATAAGTATCGGCTAACTCTATACTAATAGCCGCGATAAGACAGATGATGTAAGTGTTATTCGGAACGATTGGATGTATAGCGTTTGTAGGTGGCTTTTTAAGTCTTCCATCAAATCTCGGGGCTCAATCTTGGACAGATGGTGGAAACTACCAAGTTGGAATACGGTAGAGCCAAGGAAAATTTTTGATAGAGCGGTGAAATGTGTAGAGATCAGAATAAATACTAACGGTGAAAGCACTTTGTTGGGTTGATATTCACATTGAAAGATGAAAGCTAGGGAAGCGAATAGGATTGGATACCCTAATATTTTAGTTGTAAATGATGGATACTAGGCATTATGTGTATTGACTTGTGGAGTGTTGTAGTTAATGCATTAAGTTTCCGGCTTAGAGAGTACACTTGCAAGAATAAAACTCAAAGGAATTGATAGGGGCTCGCATAAGCCGTGGAGTAAGTAGTTTAATTCGACACAAAGCGAATAATCTTACCAGAGTTTGACATGCCGTAAATCCTCTTTAAAGAGATGAGTGTTTTCAAGGATCCAGACACAAGTGGTGCATGCTATTGTTAGCTTGTACCACAAGGTGTTGGGTTAAATCCTATAACATGCACAATCATCATAGAAAAATATAGATAAATATATAACACACCCAACTAACTAAATTAAAAATATCTAGAATGTTATAACGAGTCCACAAAGAAATTTGGGTCTCTCCCAAATTTGATATTTGGGTCTCCCTCTGCCATTATCTAAGTTGAAAATTGCGGATTGTAAGCCTATGATTGATCCTATTTTGTAGCGTATTATGTCTTGGAGTGGTAAGGCACTTTGTTTTGTGAGAATGCTTCAACTTATTAACTCTATTTCATCTTCCATTCTAACTTATCGTGTAGCTATTTCTATCATTTTGATCAATATTATCAAGCAGGTTTATTTGTAAGTTCCTTTGGATGGGTTGTAGGGAAGGTCATGTGGCGGCTAATATAGCTTGGGTCAATGTGTGTAAGTCTAATGAGGAAGGGGGACTTGGTCTCTACAATTTGAAGGTTTCCAACAATGTTATTCTAGCCCAAAAACTGGGAGGATTTTCTTAACTAAGGGTGAATCTATTTGGGTGGATTTGTTTCGTTCATATAGATTGAAGGACAGATGCCTTTGATCCTTCAAAATTCCTTATATGGTGGAGCCTAAGAGTGATCCCAAGTCTATGAGAGGACATTGACCAATTATTTCTTTCACCATTGGTGATGGCTGTTCTGTCAAGTCTTAGAGTGATTTGTGACACCCTTTGAGGATTTTGAAGAAATGCTGCCACAGCTTCATTCTTTTGATTTTTAATATGCTATGTAAGCACTTATCTGTTGCTTCCATTGTTACAAATAATTCTTAGTATTAGTTGGATGAGTCTTCTCTTTCTACTCAGCTTATCGTGTGCGAATGTCCATTTATAAACTTAATGTACTTGCTGCAAATAAGGTTTTGTCGTCTCTGGCAAACTTGGAGTTTTTTCCTCTAGCATGGCTTGGACGATTTTCCAGCCATAGGCCTTGAGAGTTCTGGACCGGCTTGGTTTGGATGGCTCCAAGGACTCCTTTGCACTCCATATTTTTGTTGGCTATTTAATAGCGTCTTAATATGAGATCGTATTTATGGATTTCTAACTAGCTGCTCTGTGTGTGCTTTTTATAAGTGATGAGTACGCCAATAATAGATTGGCTCAAGAAGGAGGAGTGACCCAGATATACAACGGTCCATTTGCGCCTAGACAGTTAACACTAGCCATTGACCGGACGAAAGGCCAATAAATCAGGAGAAGCCCAAAAATAGGACAGAAAACTGCTCCCAAGACGGTCAACGCTTCCGTTGACCAAAGCATGGCCGGTTGATCATTTGAAGACTAGGACCAAGTGGGCCAAGCACAGTTTAGCCCACGCGTCCGTCCTCGACCAGTAACAATTTTCACCCCTGATTTCCTATTCTTCATAGAAGACAATCTCTATTGTGAAGATCATCAACAAATTTAATGCTCATCCCTGAAGGAAGACGCCAAAATCATTTCCTTGTCTATTGAAAACCCTCGCGGTTATAGAATACAGAAGGAAAGTAATCAATCAGCGACCATTACTGCATAAGGGCTCCATGCCAGAAAAGACAGCGTTCCTACCAGAGCGCGGGAATCAAGCCCTTCTACACACAAGGAAGGCATTGCAACACAATGCCTATAAAAGGTCATGGTGTTTTCATTCCAAGACACGTTCTCATTTGCCTACAAAAGCCCTATACATCAAAAGCTTTTACGCTTTCAGCATCCTAGCGCTCTCACTCTCACTCTCTTTGCTACTATATTTTCAGGGAACACAGTATTTAGAGACTTCGCTCCTCAAGAGTAACAAAAGCCTTTTTACTTACGAGAGCACCACCACGTTACAAACAATCATCGCATTCATAGATCGCATCTCATTACATCTACCTTTTTATTTTGAAAGCTGGTTACTGATTTGAGTGTCGAGGTATTTTCGGTTTGACAATATTCTGCCGTCATCTAACCTCCTGTTCATAGTTTGGTGTGTAGGATCCAGACTTGGTGGACGAAATTGGACTTAGGCGGATGAATTGATCCAAATCTATTTGAAACTTAGATCCAGGAAGTATCATTGGCGTCGTCTGTGGGAATCGGACTACAACCAGATCTGAATAAGCCCAGAGGACGATGAACACATCTCGTTCATGACGATGAAACTCTGAAGAACGTAGGTGCCACTTATCAGTGGCTCGTGAACAAGATGTTCGAGAAGCGGATCAGTCGCAATATAAAGGTGTACGTCGACAACGTGCTCGTCAAGAGTAAGACTACGAATGACCATATTCGCGATTTGGTTGAGTCCTTTGAGGTACTTTGCACGCACCAAATGAAATTAAATCCTTCAAAGTGTGTTTTCGGAATGTTCTAGGGGAAGTTCTTAGGTTTCATCGTCTCTCAATGAGGGATCTAGGCAAACCCAGAGAAAATCAAGGCCCTCACGGATATAATTCCGCCGTAGCATGTCAAAAATGTCTAGAGGGTAACTGGACAATTGGCAGCCTTGTCCCA
>JAOVVI020006233.1:0-15806 GCA_028571085.2 Nepenthes alata | reverse complement strand
TCTATTCCAACAACCAAACATAAGAATAACAATTCCAACTCTATTCCCATCCATTTCTATTCCCTGGAATAACTATTATATTCCCACCTTATTCTATTCCAACAACCAAACGTACCGTGAAATACTGGTTACTCAGTCAAAGGGAAGGAGTACAGGATGTGGTCCAAAATTTGGAAAGAATGGCCAAAGTAAATTTCAGTCGAGATATCAAAATCTTGAATGCTACCACTGCGAAAAAGGGGGACATATTAAGAAGTATTGTTACAAGTAAAAATATGAGAACACAAACAAGAATAACAAAGCCAACAAAGCCGGGGACAAGGATTTTTGTAACCATTTTACATAGTAAAGTTTTCAGACGAAATGTCACGTGATTTTTTCTATCTTATCTAGAAGAGGGTTTCTATGTAAAAACTGTCTCATTATTTTTGTAATTGTTGTATTTATTTTGCATTGTTATCATTATCGTTCATCTTTTTGTTTGAAGCAGTAGCCGATTTTCTCCCAACACTGCTCCCCAATTCCAATGTCGTCCTTCTTTAGGGTTTCTGCAACTCCCTTTTGGAGAAGGGGAAGAAGATGAAAAAGCCTGTCATGAAAATTTCGGGAAAAAAATAAAAAAGAAAAAGGGTTTTCACGGAGATTTGAACTCCGGTTACTGGAATCAAAGACCAGTGTCGTCACGACTGGACCATGGAACTGGCTGATCCATAGGAGGTATCTTTAATTAAATATCTACTATAATAGAATAAAAGTCACTTTAATTGATATTTTAACATTTATTTATCAAATTTTAAATTCTAGTCATTTGATAAATATAAAAATTTTCCTGCTGTGATAATAAAATATTTTTAGTCATTAATTTTAACGTAATATTTTCATCTATTTTTTATGTTTAATAGATAAATAAAATATTATATTATTTGATAATATCTAGAAAAAATATTATTTCGGGCACCCACTTACAAATCACCTAAAACTCAATTTTTGTATGGAGAGTTCGTAACTTTTTTTTAAAAAAATACACAAATTAAAAAAAAATTGTATATATGAAAATTAGTTATAAATAAATTATAAATGAATAAAATAAGTAACATCACTCTTTCTTTTAATTATTTCAATAAGAGAAAATATTATATAGTCACTACCGTTCAAAAATAAATTTTTTTTAAATAAAAATTCATGATATTATATATTTATTAATTATTAATCTTATAGATAAAAAATAAAAAGGGAGAAATAAATACTAATGTTGATGTGGAGTAAACTATCTCACCTGGTATGGTTATGCATGTATTGCTTCTAATTCTAGCTTGAGAGTTAACACAAAAAATAACTAATTTTTAAATGATTTTTGGTGTTAGAAAAACACATAAGAAAACAAAAAAAATTAAGATAAAAGTATTTTTATATGTTGGGATGTTTAAAAAAATATATAAGTAAAAAATTATGTGAAAATTTTTGAAGTAAAATTATTTTCTTTTTTTTTTTTGAAAAATTTTACTTCCCAATTAATTTTTTAAAATCTTTTTTTTTAAAACTAATTTTATTTTCCTACTTTTTGGTTAGATCTAAATAAACTATTAGTTCTATGATATATATATATATATCTTTATTCAATCAATAAGTTGATCATAATATATTTAAAGATTCAATTTTTGTTACATGTAAATATGAAATCAATTCTTCTAAATGTGCATGTAAAATAAGCAAGATGATAAAAAAATATTTATAGTAAAAGATGATTAATTATATAAGTATTTGATTAAATTAAGCCACCGGTTAATATGGTCAAACACTAAATCTCTATATTTTTTTACAACAAATATAATATTATAATATTACTGATTAATTAGGTTCAGTATCAAGCTAGCACTACAAATATTAATCATTCAATTATTACATACCTTCACAATTAAAATTACCTCACACTTTTTAATTGTTTAAAAATTAATTAGTTAGATATTCTAATTAACCCAAAAAGAAAAAGGGAGACCTGTCAGACAACCGCGCGACCTCCCACCTCACACTAAGGTGAGGTGAAACGATCCTCTGCTGCCGCGATGAATCCGTGCGGATTCGATCTTGGCCGATAATCACGCTCAGGTCGCACGGCTACAAATCATCCACCAGGCTTGGTTTCCTGTCTCCTTAGAACTCAAGGATTCAGATGTACAACCTATAGAACAGATCCTGTTCAAGTAAGGTCGTATCCAATAACTCCTATCAGCGCGTATTAATTGTATATGTTCTAACGAAATAATATCGATGTGGGACTTTACTCCTGGATGCTTAATACAGTAACACTACCAATCGCAAAATGACTAAATCATCTTCACGGCGTCTCATTCTGAAGGTAATCTCTCTGATGATAACTCCATAAAACATGCTGATTTGGCAGTTAATGTAATCTTTTGGTAATTATGTTTCCACACTTTGATGTGTAAAAATCATCTACGAGAAAGAAAACCATGAGATTTACGTAAATTGTGATCGTTAACTGTCGATTGTGCCTCTTTCAATTTGTTGCATATAAGGTGTATGATTATTTGTCCACGTGAACGAATTCATCAAAAATGAGTTGTTTTATTGGTTGAATATCATATTAGTGATTGTAACTGTTGATCTCATGGTTCAGAAGGATCATATACACCAAGTGCCATTTTTTTGCTTCTTGAATTAGCTAGGATGGTTGGATGACCATGTAGAATGAACTGTGCCTATTTGATCTTTCTGCACATAAGATGTTTAATTGTTTGTCCATGTGAAAGGGTCCATCTAAAATGGGTTGTGTTATTAGTTCTATAATTTTAGTGATCGTTAGCTGTTTTATTAGTTATATAATTGTGCCAAAAGCTTCTGGGCTTGGATGGGTAGACCTAATAGCTTTAGCACTGGTAATACAGGTCATAACTATGAGAACTGTTGAGCCATTTTGAACTTTATCTTTACCGGAACAACCAAAATCATGTAAAGAATACATGGCCCAGCCGAACCGCCCGCCCGATCACGTAAGCACATCTGGTCCTCCTGTTGGGAGATAAAAAAACCCCTACTTCTGTTTGAGTCTACAAGAAGGTAAAATAATACGATTGTAAAATAACATACAACAATGTGTATTAATCACAAGCAACAACTATTTCACCTAGAAATCCTTTCAAAACAACAAGAAAAAATTATGGAGCTATCACAGCCAAATAAGGTTTCATTATAATCAGTCATGGTTACACAAAATTACTACAGTTCTCAGACAAAACACACAACTCTAATCTCAACAGTGTTTTACAATCACTACTACACAAGTAGAGACTCGAGAATTATACAAAATGAGAGAAAAAATAAGAAACCTGAATTTGTAAGAGTGTTCTGAATATAATTAAATACAGCATACCTGAAAATGGAAAAAATCCAAGCAAAATTATCAACTGTGTCTAGGACTAACACCTTTTTTTTTTCTTTACCTCTTTCCTCATGTTTGCTCTCAAAAGCAGGAGTACAACTGATGAGAAAACCATACAAAAGTGTACAACTGCACTTAGTATATATAAAAACTGGTCTGTTGCTCGAGCAATAGTGCAATTGCCGTGCGCAAAGATTCTACCACTCTCCTGCTTGAACACTTATTGTGTGTTCTTTAAATGCTTATTGCTTCTACCAATCCACTACTCAAGCATTTATCACTCGCCTGCAAAGCAGTTATACTCCACCAGTCTCTCGCTCGAGAAGGAATCACACGCCCATTCTAGAAAATAAAACATGGTTATGTACAACGAGGTCATAAGCCTCACATGGGAGTGTGAGGCTTCTTGAATGCTCTGTTTCACATGGAGGTCATAAGCCTCCTTCCATGGTGTAGAGTTTCACATCCTTCCATCGAAGCACACTCATAAGAGCAGCATAAATCCAATGATTTAACCAGCAACTAGTGCTCAAGAGCTTCTTGGATGCTCTGTTTGTACCAATCCTATGTACCCTCCGATTCACAACGTTTGCTCATTATTAATCAGGTTTTTCCTTCTATTAGAATAAATGGGCTCTTGGGCGATAAAACCATTTTCTCCATCTATTAGAATAAATGAGTTCTTGGGAGATAAAACCATAATCAGAATCGTTTAATTCCCATGACATTTCATAAACTATATTACAAAAATTTAACATAAATTGTGTACCTGAATCCAAGCTTTTAAACTTCATGATTATTGTCCACAATTGTATAATAGAACTCACTGCAAAGAAATTATTCTTGTATGAAGAAAACGAAACCGGATTTCTCTCTGCTTCCCTTGCTACGAAGAGACTGCAGAGAACAGTCTTTCCTATTCTCTGAACTTAAGAAAAAGCCAGAGCGCAAATCTGGAGGAATAATCCTCAACGCCGTGAAATGGGATATAGAATCTCTGCCTTTAGAAAGAAGGCTGGTTTCCTAATTTTTTTAAATGTTATTTTGTTTATAAAAAAATGTGACTCATTAAGAAAATAACTTCTCTAATAATAACATATATAATAATAGTAATTAAGCCCTATAAGATTATAATATTTAACCATTATCAATAAATATTATGTATCACGTCAAGTGGGAAATTCTTCCAATCTTTTTTAGAGATTTATTGCGCCTATTGTTTAGTGTTCAGTGGGTGTAATCAGTACTGTTCATATATTAAGTCCAAACCTTATTGCAAATGCTTCAGAGGATTCTCATCTAATAGAAAATGAATCCGTTCCAAGTGGGATTGTCTTGTTGAACAGACAAACACAATTCAATTGTTGACACTAAGCAATGTCAAGAGTATATTGCTGCTGGAAATGGTCTTAGTGATTCTGGTCTTTTGCCCAAATGAGAATGAAGATGGTCAGAATTTTCCGGAGAACGGATGAATCAACAAGAAGGACAATTAAGTGTATAAAACTCTCCCTACATGAGAGGTTCTGAAAAACATCAGACTACTTTTGGACCTATTCTATGAAATATTACCATGCACTATATAAGAGCACATTTCCATTATTAAAACTTGTAACTATCATATCACATAATGACAACTCTACAGTGAGACAACTCTATGAAATGAAGCAACTAGTAACTCATAATGCCTCGATTAAGGAGGAATTTCAGAGATAGGTTGGAGAAATATCACAAATTTGAGTTAGTGGTTGAGAAGATCGGTGCTGGATCCAGGAATAATTGCATAGTTGCTAGAGAGAGAGAGCAAAAAATACAACTTTGTAGTACAGAGAAATTAACTTTACCTCATAGAACCATTTTCTGATTGTTTTCTGCATTTTTTTTTTTCTTTTGGAACAACTCCTAGAATAAAAAAACCATTCTCCCCCTCAAGGGAAAAAAAATGACCCATGAGTTCTAAAGCTAAGGAGAATTAGTAAACAATCACTTCAAATTCTGTTGGGGCCCATTATGCCAGAATTGAGTAACTTTGTCTGGTGTAGACTTAGCCAACTTATCCTTGCAACAAAACAGTAAACAAAAAGTTATCAAATTTATCAGTACGTCCGGGGAAGGATCAAATTATTTTTATGTCTTTTATGCAACATCATATCTTATACTATGTAATATACCCCTTTTACAATTCAAATCTAAAGGACTATCAGGTAAGACAATGACAACTTTACAGTTTCATTATAGATGGGGCAACTCTTCAAGTAATTGATTGGTATCATCCTTGTCCTCAAATCGGTCCATTTATGACTAGTATTCTTGAATGGGTCATCAACTACCCAAGGAAGTAATTCCATCCTAACATAAACATATGATGCTACTATCTCACTGAAGCTTTTGCTCGCACATGAACATTGATTGCATTAGAGATGTGTAGAAATAATTCCTTTGTGGTGATTTTTTTGATCCATTTTCTTTCCAAAGAAAATCAGAACGAAGGGATATGAATCAGACTGCATTCACAGAGCTTTATTCTAGGGGCTCTTAACCAACAAACAGGTTGCAATTCAAAATTCTTATCAACGAGTTTCTGAATTCTTCAAGCTGAATTACGATAAAAACAGGTTCTAATTTTGTTTCGACTAGAAGAATACTTTGCAGTTGCCTTAAATATGATACCCAGTAACCAAAATTAAAATCCCAGAAAATAAAAGAAACCCAAAGAAAAAAAAATCACATCAAATTTCAACAATGAAATCCCAAAACACTCCCATCACTGACCTCAATCGTAATCCAACAGCTAGCCCTGCTCTCGACATGGTGGGAAAACACCTTCAACACCTTCACATTCCCCGCCAATTTCACCCTGGATTCCAGCTCCAATGTCGGTCCGACCGCTACCCCACCGCCTCTCAACGCCGTCACGGAGCCCGCCGGCTGCGGCTGCTTTACCGGGTAGGACCGCACATTGAAAGTGGCGGACATGTACTGGGTGCGACCGGGGGCGATTTCGCCGGCAGGAATGAACATGAAGCCCATCTGGCTGCCGGAGTAGTAGAGCTGGAGGGAGCTGTCGTAATGAGAGAAGGAGTAGAGGTTAGGGTTCCGGACAGAGACGTACTGGAAGAAGGTGAAGTTGACGGTGCCATTGGAGAGCGAGAAAGCCGGGAAGTTGACTGAATTGACGGCTATCTTTGGGTCTTGGGGCTTGAACAGTATGAAACAGACGACAATGGCGACAATTGTTATCAGAAGTAAGAAAATTGTGGCTAATATACAGGAAGCTAGCTTTGAATGCCTGGATCTCCGGGGATGAAGCTGTGGATACATGGGCCTCCGGGAAGAGAGACGGAGAAAGAGAGCGAGCGAGGGCGTGAGAAAGTGAGAGCGGTGGAGAAAGGAAAGCAGCAGACATAAATTTTCGGTTTTGTCGTTCTATCTTTTCGAATTTCAGTCTACTGTGTTCGTTATTTTCCTTCAAAATTGATTGCTCTTTCAATCTATTTTTATAACATTAATAATTAAGGTTAAAATAATATATTAAAATAAACTTTTAAATATTTGTTTCCTATTTTTATTTAAATAATCATAATTAACAAGAATAATACAACATAATCCTTTGGAGATCCCTTTTTTTCTCAAATAAAAGTAGAATAGTATTTCTTTTGAATAAATTTTTTTAATTAAGATTTTTAAAAAAATATTAAAGAGAATTATATTTTTAATTTTTTATAATATCAATTTTTATTGAATAATAAATTTAATAATATTAAAAAATTATTAAAAATAATTATTTAAAAATGTTAGTCTATATTTAAATTTTAATGGTTAATTTTTTTTAATTTAATAACTAAAATAAAAAAATTAGAATCCTAATATTTTAGAAATGACATGAAGTCCCACCTCATTTCTTCCGTACAAGGCTGGCCGGTTTGTTTGACAGAAATAATTTATTAAAATTATTTTTCTATTTTTTTGTTGTTTAGTGTATATAAAAACCTTTTACCATATTTTTTAATGTTTAAAAATATAAAATAAAATAATTAACAGAAAAAAAAATACATACATAAACTAAAAAAATATATTACTTTTTTTTTCTAACATGATCAAAATAACTAAACAAATATAAAAATATTAATTTTAATTTTATTATCACATTATATTGTCTAAAGATAACTATACTATTCATATATGATTATATTTTAATAACCAAGCATTTTATTCGTATATATTTACAAGTTAACGATTTATAAAATTTAAATATCATAGTAGTGAGGGAGTATCTCTATGCTCTCTCTCGGCCAACCCACTCTCCCTCCGCTTCCCATGCTCTGCCACCCCACCGCCACTGGCGCCGGAAGAGGTAGGTCTACCAAGGCATAGTAGGAGACCCGTTCCCTCCGCCTCCCATGCTCCACCAACCCCGGCTCACAGAGGGAAAATATTATCAATTTTATTCTCGAATTTTCATTTTGGATCAATTTTAGTCTCATTTTTAATAGTCAGTTTTATTATACAGACTAAAAATAATGCAAATTGTACAGAATAAGTTTTTTCTTATCACATCAACAAATATCAAGTCCTAATTGGCAAAATAATAATAATATGGCATGCTTTTAATCACTAATAATGTGTAACACTGTCAAAATTTGACATCGATAATGTCCAATTTTGATAAGAAAAATCTTGATTGGTAAATTTGGCTCAATTTCAACCAAAAGATGCAAAACATGTCACTTCTAAGGGATGGGAATGATCGTGATAAACAAAGAAGCAAAAGCCAATCCACACTTTCTACTGCAGCTCTTAGTACAGAAACTGTCTTCTTTTTCTCAATACAATTTACTGTGTTCTATGCAAGGGATCTGAAGGAAATGAAGCATGAGACAAATAAGGCTAAGCATGATCTTAGTAAATCTACAATTGAAACTGTTTAAATCATCAGAAACAAAGCAAAGAGAATGGACATGAGAAATATTCACCTATAATGGCTGCATGAAGAGAAGTTGACCCCACCAGCACGGTCCCACCTACTTATCAATCGCATCGAGGCAACGGTCCATGATCTGGGACACAGCGTCGAGAAATGTGGATTCGCTTGTGCCTGGAAGCACAGAATCCAGAGCTTCTTGAACAATCTCCTCAATCACAGATTCCTTCTTCAACGTCTCTCTGCACATTATGCTTCCGATTGCATACGGGGTGAGCCCCCTCAGGGCTCCCTTCTTCAAGAGCATGGTGGAGATGCGGAATACGCGGGCACATTCGACTGAAAGGTCCCACCCATAGAATTTCAAAAGGGCGATATCTTCTTCCGCATTCAGCGATGTTACATAAGATATTGTATCCGGGGAGTATGGCTGGCGAGCTTGTGGCCAATAAAGCCAGTCAAATGTGCAATCCTCAAACTACAACCACAGGCAGTAGGATAAATTGTTAGCATCCGAAAATGCAAGATAAAGGATGAGATTTTTTTATGGTACAGTTGAAGGATCATGATTATAGTTCATTGATAAGAATGTTGGATAATGAAACAACAAAATGTACAAAAGTAAAATGAATAAGTATAATAGCATTAACAGACAGGTAAGTGTATTCAAAAGGCTACATTGGTGGCAATCTCCAGGAGCAGCAACATGTTGATGAAATTGGATAGTGGATCCAAGATACCAGTTTTGATGATATTCGTGAATGTTTGGAAGTTGTGATATGAAATAATGCATTTAATGTGATTTGGACAGCTAAAATGTTGGCCAAATGAAATACCAGTATGAAAAAGCGGATTTGTCCCGGTTGAAGAAAAGAAATGAAGTAAACCAAGAAAAACTTAAAATAGTTGATAAAAAATAATTTCAATTACTTCTACCATCAAAGGATATTATACTAGATCGAGTGAAATTGTGAAATCAAATTCATATAGTCCATCCCACTTAGAAAGACTACAGATTTTGTAGCGGGAGTAGTAGAAATACATGCTTAAGCTCATAGCATGGCAAAATAATAATTAGAATTTCTGATTTTTAAGATAGTGATGACATTTAATCAGCATCAAAGTAGACAACATGAAAGCAAGAAGAAAAGCAAATAACAAATGTTTTTGCTAGTGAAAAATCATAAATTCAAGTGTATGAACAGCATGTAAAAGAAAAATACCAGACAACCACCTTGAGCAACTGCTAAAGACCCAACAATTCCACCTAAATTGAGTCGAAAGGACGTAAGACATGGGATGCATCACAGGAAGTTCAAGTGACAAATGAATTTTCTTCTAGCAATATTGACACCCATTTTGACATGATGTCCCACCCATGTCTTATTTCGTGGGCCATTAGTGTGGATGAATTGATGGGATATCACATCACTCAATAATATCTCAAGAGTGTCTAAAGGGTATACCTGAACATCTCTCATTTTCTTATAACAAACAGGCCTACTCATATAGGTCGCAAACCCTAATGTTTATAAGCATGCATTGATGGAGATTAATGTGCAAATAAAACGTCTAGAAGAGCATTTTTTCCCAGGTAGTCAACTCTCATGCCAGTAGATTACAAGAGTATCCTCAACAGAACACCAACAGTCTCAACGAAATGGCTCTGAAAATAACAAAAACTTTTGACAACATAAATGTTCAAAGAATAAATGAAGCTGCAGCATATTAACTATATCATAACAAGAGTACAGAAGCGACAAACACACATCCTTACCTACTAAGCATGCTCACAAACGCAGGCATATACACAAGACCGACAAGTTATTTTTCCAAAGATGAGGATGAGACATATTAGGGACTCGCTAACTAAATTCGTAATTCATTTATGGATATCATGGATCAACATTTGCTAAAATGATTTTTTTTCTCAGTAAAAAGATCTCACATGAAGATGAGTGTGAAAGTGAGTAATAAAAGAGTTGTGTTATACCACATATCACATAATTAAAAAGAAAAAGAAAAGAAGATCTAAGATTTTTTAATTATTTTAAAATTACCAGTTTTATTTCTAAAAATTATAAAATAGTATTAGTATCAATCATGGTGGTATTGAACATATCAAATAATATATATAAAAATCGGATACACAAAAAAAATTTTAAATCGTAAGTTGACAGAGTTATACCAACCGATACAAAAACATATCAACATATTGTTGCATTATCACAAAATATCAATATCAAGGAACTCCAATATAGATATATATCAACTGATATTTGCATCTTGGAAGCATATGAATGAGTTTTATACAAAAAGACAAGTGTTCACTTACACTCTCTGGCAAGCAATACCCATGATCAATAGGGATCAGCACAGTTTGCCCGGACTCTCTTTCCTTGCTCAACAAAATGTTTCCAGCATGTCTATCTGCATTAGCCAATCTGATATCAAGAACAGAAATCTTGTGCACTTCTTCTACAGGAAAAGCACTAGGACCAATATCCTCACAGCTTCCATAGTTCTTCATGAACTTCTGCAATGATCCGATCTTCATAATTATACCATTTGGATGGTTAAAGCCTCTATGCAAGCACTTGACCAAACATGTCGGAGGTACACCGGCAAAGCCTGCCTCCTCACCAGAGATTACACGAGGTCCGTTCATTGGGTGATCGAGAATATAAGCTGCAGCTTCACGGAATGCTCCCTCTCCAACTCTTGTACCCCTCTTCAACCCTTCACCATTGGATGATAATGGCAGCCCTCGAGGATTGTTCACAGCCATGGGCTCCTCGTCAGATGGCTTGAATACAGAAACATACTCCCGCCCTGTTGAATCCTGCATAAAATAAGCTCCTCCTGAACCCTCTGTTGATCTGATGGGAAAGTTTCCATTATCTAATCCATCAAAAGTTAACTTGATCAAATCCCATATTGCAGAAGGTATTTCAACCTTAGAATTTACAATTATAGGTTCCAACAAGAAATCTCTCTCAGGAAGCTCTCTTGGCACAAGATCAAGTATCCGAGATTGAGCATCAGCTGCATTGTGATCTAGCTTAATGTTTAATCTTGATGCATCAATCGACAACTCAAAATTCTTCTCAACAGGCTTAGCCCTAACTTTGGCAGATTTCTGAACCAGCAAATGGATCACAGCATCTTGTTGTTTACAGATATCTTCAATTAGCCTCTGGTCCTCTAGCCGCTCCCCATCACAAGTGAGTTCTTGATCACCATTATTAACAAAATCATTCCCCCTTTTAGCAATCTGCCTCTTCAGGTAACCAACATCTCTTGACCGTTCCACATGAAAAGTCAATTCTCTCCCACTAACTGTTTTAACCTTAATGACTTGCAGATCTGAAAGCCGTAGAACCAAATGCAGAACATTCCCATCGGCGACGCCATAGTCCCGAACAAGAGAATTGTTGCGAGACAGCTCTCGGCCTCCACAGACCAGTTTTTGATTTTTCACCACGAACCCTTTACAACTCTGTATTCTTAGTTTCACAGACTCAATCGAGTCGGACCCAGAAACACGCACAGGGATTATATTCCCGGAAACACTCAGATAAATCAAAATCGATTCATCCGAGGGAAGATCCAGTGCGTTGCGGAAAAAAAGAGGGGAAATTATAGGCTCGTCACCCCAAATTTGACTAACAGCAAGACCAGCAGACGACATTTCGGCAATTGAAACTGAATCAAGTTTCTGAGCTACAAATAAATACTAACAACAAAGAATCCCTAAAACTAAGCAATGATTAAAGCGTTCTTGTGTTATCCATTCTATTCAGAACAATAGTTCACTTTACACCCTAGCAATCGGAAATGCCCAACGCCTGTATCTACAAGTATACGCAGATGTGCACCCCGAAATTGGAATTGAAACCCTATAGCTTCATTACTTAACCTCCGGAAAGCAAAGCGAACAAATTAAGAGATGGGGCGAACAAAATGCCCTACAGAATTGGGGGTTTCATAGTGAGACAATAAAATTCAATTAATCTGGAAAAGGAAAATAAATCTATTGAGGCTCGGGATTCTTACCAGGAAGAGCAATTACCAAAGGACGACCGAAACAGGAACAAGGGTCTTATGAAGCCATTAAATAAGAGGATCCTGGGTGGCGTGGACCGAAAGGTGAGGCTGCCAAGAGGAGAGAGAGAGAGAGAGACAATGAGAACGATGACGACGATAGGAGAAGGAAACAAATGTATAAGCGTAAAACTCAGACTCCTTGACAAATCGTGCGCAGGAAGGAAGGAGCGCATGAGTTTAACACGGCAAGAGGACCAGCGGCCATTTGTCAATGAGGAGCGGCCTTACTCCGTAAGCCGGGAAAATAAAAGAAAATTGTTATTACTGATATTGTAAAACTAATTACATTATTCAATTTATATTAAATTTAATAAATATGGAATTATATTTATTGAAAATACATAATATATATTTTTAAATTTTAATTTAAACTATTAACACAAAATTTACTCATTTAAATTAAAGTATGAAATTATATTAAATTTTTAAATTAAAGTATGAAATTGGATAAATTTGTATTACAATTAAATAAAGATTGGATAATTTAATAATATTGATGGAGGCGGCGGAAATGGGCCGGCCTAACACGAAAGCTCACAGACTCAGCAGTGGACCCAAAAGACATCTGACCCATGGGCATAGGAGCTGATCAACATTTTCATTGACTCAAAACAGTGCCCTAATCAACCGGACGACTCAAGTTGGCCTTGGCTCAATCCGGGCAGCCCACAGTGCTCTTCTTGCGCATTAGAGATTGCTCACCTTAGCCAGTCCGACACTCCGAATATTGTCAATGATTGCGATCTCTATAGGAATAACAACCCCAACTCAGCGAATCATTCCTAATGGCAACTTCTAATTTAGTGGATCTCACATAATAGCAACTCTAATACCCGCCGCGTCCAACATCTCCTCAAAGAAGGAATGGATCATCTTGATTGATTACTGTTGCCGTAATCGACGCCCACGATCCCCATGTTAGCCTATCAAATTTGCACGACCAACTGGTGGCCAGCATTAGTGCCCAAGTGAGGTTGAATTGGCCCAAGGACTATAAAAATAACTTTAGAGATAAACTCCAAGGGACATGCTTACACTCTTACTTAGATATGCTCACACTCATGCTTAAACAAGCCCACGAACACGCACATCTAAGAGCTCTTGAGAGGCATTCCCAGTCCAAAGAGCCTCCAAACAATTCTTCAACAATTCTTACTCCATCGATATCAAAGTCGCTCCCTGCCAAGTGCATCACCACGTCAAAACCTATAGCGACCTGAGCGCGAGTCCCTGAATCCGGCTCGAACCGTCAAAGCTAAAAAATTCAAATCATCTGAAATCCTTAATTATACGTCATAAATTATAACGTCAATCAATATATATGAACTCAAAATCAACAAATCACTAAATTTATGACAGCATAAATAATCATCATAATTTTATCATTAAATAAACATCCATAAATAATAAACTACTGAAAATAGAAATCCATCAGTTACTATAATGTCAAGTCTTTAGAAATATAATTCTGGTAAATATCTAAAAGCCAATAAACTAATAAATAATCTCAAATCTTTTATCATGGAAGTCATAATTTTTAAGATTATCTCTACCTGAATTTTACATGGCGATACGCGATCCTTTCTATCATGATGTCAACCTGTCTACTCTAAAACTAATAAAACACAAGAGTAAGTCAAATATCTGATAAATAATTATAATCAATAATAAAAAAATACAAGTAAGTATCTCAGATAATAATAACAAATATATGAAATTACTTATAAAAAAACAAATATATGAAATTATTAATAATATTTAATATACCAATCACTGTTCGAGCCTTCATAACTTGTCGTATCCACGACCCAAAAGTTATAAGAATATCTGGATAACAAGAATGTAATATGGATTCCATCAAATTTAATCATCAGCTTAATACGATGTCATAATTGTACAAAATGACAATAATCTTCATGAATTTTATTCTACCATAGTGAATCAAAGGCTGTGTATTTATACCCCCAATAATTACGTGAGTACCACGAGGTTAACCGGTATTCATGGTATCCCAACTACCCCTACAATCTTTCCAAATGCTATACTCGTAACATACTCATACCATCTCTGATACCATCACTAATAATATTCTTAATATTATCATCTGCAATGGTCACTAGGTTATAAGCATCCATCCTCAATAGTAATAACATCGACCAACCGTACGAGATAATAAGAATCCGATTATCAACTTAATTTGAGGTCACTACTATATGAGATAACAAAAATATTCCTAGACCTTATTCTACTATAGTGAACCAAATATCGTGTATTTACGTCCCTAACAGTTGGGTGAGTACCACGAGGTTATCCGGTATTTATGGTATCCTCACTACCTTTATAGTCCTCCCAGATACTGCACCTGTAGTATACTCATACTATCTCCGATACCCCTCACCAATAATATCTCTGATATCATCTTTTATGATGGTCACTAAATTATAAGTATCCATCATCAATATCAACGACCTCGACATTCAGAATGGAATAGGTATTAGAAAATTATAGATTAGTCTAAGGTCTTACGAACTCCCATTCGTTCGGTTACCGTAGAGTCTTCACACATTCTCCTTTACTTATCTATAGAATACCAATAAAATATATACATAGGAGAAAATCCTACAGGAATAGGAGAAAATCCGATGAAGTTTAGGAGATTTAGCCAACCATATTCAAGATACATATTTAGGATACAATCAGATCCGGATGAGTCTCGAGAACAAGGAATATAATTATTTCATGATGGATTAGGGGATGTATTGTTATAAGATTATACCCTTCGGGCTGAAGAATACGAGCGCCATGTACCAACAGCTCGTGAATAAAATGTTCGAAGCGTAAATCAGTCAAAATATTGATGTGTACGTAGACGACATGCTCGTCAAAAGTAAAACCACCGACGGTCATATCCGCGACCTTAGTGAGACTTTTGGGATGCTTTGGGCGCACTGGATGAAGTTAAACCCTACCAAATGCGTTATTAGATTATCTTCCGAAAAATTCCTGGGTTTAATTGTTTCTTGACGGGTGATCGAGGCTAACCCCAAAAAGATAAATGCAATTATGGACATTAGCCTATCGTGAACTGTGAAGGACGTTTAGAGGCTAACCAGGTGGCTTGCAGTATTCTCCTGTTTCCTGGAAGAATACATTCATGATTCTAATTTGAGATATTTAAGTGGGCTTTTGAACCTTCTAAATTGAACCTTACACAGTATAAATTAGAATGAGAGTTTATAAGATCTGACTAATTCTCTGAGTTATCATCAAATACTTAAGTTAATAATATACTCCTAAAAACTGAGTTAGGAAAAGAAAATAGATGATTAGAGGACTAAAATTCAATAGTATATTTTGTGAAGAAAATGTATTTTGAAA
>JAOVVI020006232.1:0-15807 GCA_028571085.2 Nepenthes alata | reverse complement strand
GTTTCAAATTTGGGTAATGCAAGTGTCATACAAGCCGGTCTACTTTTTTATTTTCATGTACTCCAGTTTAAACATGAGTTAGCAGAAAGCAGAAAGCAGAAAGCATGCATTCAAATCAGAATACAACTTATCGAACAGTAATTAAAACGGTATGTATTTAATCTAAATTGGAAGGAAAAACTGACAGTTTTGTCTAAAGCTGGAACTTTGGGGATGGAAATATAAGCGCTTAAGCATGAACTTTAAAATATTGGTACACGAATTTGAAAAGAATGATCGTCCAATACACTGCAATATTCTGAAGTTAAAACAGAGTATTAAATTATGAACTTAAAAACAGGGGGTACACTTGTAATATTCTTAAAAATAGAAAGAGTAACGTCCGAAGTACACTTGTAATATTAAAAACAGAGTATACATTTACATTAAACCATGAACTTAAAAGCATGGGGGGTGTACACTTGCCTGACTGCCAACTCCGGCTGACTTGAGGATTTCCTTCCTTCTTCGCTCCTTACTACTTTCACTTGCCCGCACTCACACTTGCCTCTTCAACCGAAGCCCAGTATATAAAGAGGAGGGGTTAGGTGAGGTAAGCGGGATAGGCTACTTACTCTGGTACTTCTTCTCAGAGATTTGGTGGGAGTAAGTGGGTTAAATTACCCACTTTGATACTTCTTCTTAGAGATTTGGTGGGAGTAAGTAGGTTAAGTTACTCACTTCGGTACTTCTTTTCAGACGATCAATGGGGTGGCTCACTTACTCTATTCAGTTGGGATCTAGTTGGATTCTAACCAATCAACAAAGTTTGTCCTTTTAGTTGCCCTTAATTTATTCCGGTCAACTTTATTGGTCAATGCCTCATATTTTAATCAGATATCCTTTAGTCAAAGCCGGCCAACGTTTCGCTTCTTTTATTCAAGACCGATCAACCTTCCTCAATGCCGATCAACATCTTGACGCCGGTCAACAACTTCAGAGTCCGGTCAGCTTCTTCAAATTCGGTCAACTTTTTCGAGTCTGGTCAACATTCTACTCAAAATCCGGTCAACTTGTTCAAGTTCAGTCAACATAATACCTTCAAAATCCGGTCAACTTCTTCTTATTATTCACTCCAGCCTCTTGCACTTCTATGAAGTGGTCCGGCCTTCAAGTGGCGTAAAGCCACTCCGGCTTCAAGAGACATAAGGCTACTCCGGTCATTGTGCCAAAACACTTTGGATTGTCAATTGTGATAATCACTCTTGATTTCATCCTTATCAAAACACTCATGTCTTAAGTTGAAATCAAAATACTCTAGTTTTAAGTAGAATATTTCATTTCAATTTTAAGCCTTTTTTATTTCTGAACCTCACAAGTAATGTCGGGGAGAGAGAAGAGAAAAGGAGGGAAAAAAGAAGAGAGAGAGGAGAAAAGGAGAAGGGAGGGTTTCGCATGCGAGTGATGCGGCGTGTGGAGAAAAAGAAGGGAGCTCCAGCTGTGGCATTAGCAGGACGAGACCGAGCACTAGGAAGGTCGACGGTAGCCATGGGAGGCATCCGAGACAACGGTCATGGCAGGCATCAGAGGTGGCAGCCGAGGCATCAGCGTCGACAACGACATGACGAGGAGGTGACAATAGGAAAACCGGTGATAGTCGTGGAAGGAAAAGACATCAGACGTATGAGGTGGCAAAGGCTACGGCGAGAAGGGTGCGCGTAGGAGAGAGAGGGCAGTGCGTAGGTGATGCGTCGGCAGGAGAGAAAAAGCCCGATTTGGATATCTTGAAGTATCCTTTATTCAGATCTGTGGAATATAAAGTCAAGACATGTTCTAACCCTATCTTTTGTCTGATTTCACATCTGATATATTTTTGTTTTGATTTAGAGGTTTTAAGCTATTGAGTACATTTTTAATTAGCCCGTTTATTTTCTTGTGCACGCATGACATTTTTTCGATCGATTGAGGTGTTTGTTCTGTTTTTGCTATTTTTCTAGGACTTTGTGATTTTCTAGAAAAATAAGTAATTTTCGAACACTGTATATATTTAAATCAGTATGTGTATAAGGAAACATGCATGAAACTTGAATAGGCCGTATATTTTCACATGCATGTGTGAGATTGTGGTCACTATATTTGGATATGTTATTAGATTTTTTTGTCAACTCCCAACGGTGGGATTTATTATTTAAAAATTTCTTTTCACTGGTAGAAAATATTTTGAGCAGTGACCCTTCCTATTTGGATAAGTTGATTAGACCTTATAATATATTTGAATACCCTAATATATCTGATAAGTTTGAGAATTACACCCAAAGTCACGAGTGACGAAATATAGTGAGCAACCTTACTTATGGGAGACCGAGTACATAGGTGGCCAAACACGTTGGCCTAATTTGTATTTGATATGGTCTAAAATTATTCGGAATATGTGTAACCCTTTTTTAAACTAATCTTTAAATAATTAAAACTCAATTTTTTTGCATGTTTTGTGTTTCTACATAGAATTGGATATTTGGACTCGAAATTGAGATTTATCGGTTTCGCCCCCAGATAGATTTTAGTATGGCTCGTAAACATGATTTTAACTATATGTTTTGATCCAAGCTTTTGAACTATCTGTTGTGATACTATTTCGGTTTCTGCACAGGCTATTGAATTATTCGACTATTGAATTTTGTCCTAGATTGTGAGCTAATCGAGTATTGAATTTGGACATGGACTTGGACTTGGATTTGACATCTACATATTGGAATCAATCCGTATCATTTCTATTTATATATATATATATACACATTCCGATTATGACTGTTTTATTATTAGACATTTATTTTGAATTTGAGTATTTTATTTCAATATGAGAGCTCCATTGGATTTTGGATCTTGAATTTATATTAGATTTGGATATTGGAATTTATTTTATATTTGTTGAATTAGTTTCTATATTTGTGATTTAAATTTATATTTATTTTTTAAATTTGGTATTTGTTCATTGACCCTTCCTCTGATTTATTAGACTCGTTTGCTCATATATGATACTTACTAGGCTTTAGGCTTATATTTTATATTTTGTCCCTTCAGAGTAAAAGGTTCGAATATATTGTAGGAGTAAGGATATAATCTATCAGATGTTCGCTTGATTTAGTGAGTTTAAACTCCATTATGATTTAAATTGATATTTGATTTGTGATTGGAATTTAGGTTCGACTGAATACAGACC
This sequence comes from Nepenthes alata, assembly GCA_028571085.2. NCBI lineage: Eukaryota > Viridiplantae > Streptophyta > Magnoliopsida > Caryophyllales > Nepenthaceae > Nepenthes > Nepenthes alata. Next base: position 12,608 of record JAOVVI020006232.1, on the reverse strand, counting down.
CATGGTTATATTTTAGGAGTAGTTAGAATATTATATTATTTATTGATCATGATTATGATTAAATTGTCACCTCCCTTACGATAATTATAGAATAGATCGTATTTATATTATCCGAACGATGGTCCGATTAGGTCCTATGCGAGTTTTAATTTATTAGGTCCTGTACATTTATTTTGTCACACCCGAATTTTTAAAACTTAAAATTATTTATTGAATTTATTTTAGATTTTAAACTTTTAGAATATAACTAATTATTTAAATTGACCTATTTGGATCAAGTTCATGACAAGATTGCTCAATACTACAACAAGGTAAAAGCCCACCAGTTCCAAGTAGGAGACTTGGTCCTGCAAAGTATAAAGAAAATGAACAAAAGCACTAACCGAAACAAATTCTCTCCAAATTGGGAAGGACTGTTCCTTGTCTCTAACATCCTTTGGGGTAGTGCTTACAAGCTGTGCACCCAGGACGGTAAATTAGTCCCAAGGATATGGAACACCACCCACCTCAAAAAATACTACCAATGAGTCTCCATTGAACTCAGGTAAGATTAGCATACATCATCTGAAACGTTTATAAAATGCATCACGTTTTAATTAATAAGATGGTTATGTATTCGTTCGTGATCGCTCTTGTGAATGCTTGCATGTCCTCTTATAAAATCAAATGGCCTAGATTACATCTAAGTCGGGTGAACTTTCTTTCACCTGCCCCTCGATCAATTACATTACGATCATGAACCTCAGTCCCATTACCGAGCGGCCCATATGCGGTTCAATTCTAAACCTTGATCCCAAAACCGAGGGGCCCATGCACAGTAGAATGCGACGGCCCAGGGAACTCATCGACAAAGGTCAGATTACCCCGCTAAAGCAGCCACCAAAAACTTTAGGGGGCTTTCTAGCATACTGTGAAAACTTCCTTCTAAATAGATGAGCACCATCAATAAATCATGGCTAACAGACCAGGATCAGATGCGCAAAATTTATGACGCCCTCTAACCGGACCGAGCACTAGTGGTTACGCACGGATGACAGCCTACAACTCTGCCAGAGTCCGGCAACAATGGCAGTAACGCTCAACTGGCAAATTAAAAAAAGGAAAGAGAAAACTCGACATATGCATATGAACATCAGCGATGATGATCAAAATGGTCTAGTTGATTTCATTGTGAAAGTTGAAGTATACAATGTGGAGAGTCCACCCAAGGGGTTACAAAAAGCCGCCTACACCTACTGTTCCGACGAAGGGTGATCCCGAGGCTGGGGGCTCCTTTGGGAATGAAATGAAGGCCCCATAGCATCTCTAGAATGAACAACCAGCTCCAATCGAAGCTAGGCAGGAAAGCCTGGGTCCACCAGAGATGCTATCCGTCTACAAATAAGGATGCCTGACCAGAATCTATGGTCAATCACTTGGCTGACCTCCCCTGGACTAAATTAGACCCTGAGATCTCCCTCAAGTTGGGAATTCTCATCTCTAATATGATCATAGTGCTGCTCAGCACCCCCGAAGTGCTTCCACAAGGAAAGCAATCCTCGTCCTGGACTCAAACAACTTGTGTTCTAGGTAAGCAGTCTGCTCTTTGCTCTGTCTCACCTCGACAATGGCACCGCTCACCTGGTCTTCCATCTCTCAAAGCCCAGCCGGATCGGCATGCATCTGGGACAAATGGTCGACAATGACAACGCACCGGTAGAACTCCTCTTGCAACTACAAGCAAAGAATTAATCAGTCAAGTAATGGCAGAAATAGGAAGGAAAGATGAGGACCTACGCGGTTGATACCTCTGCAAAGGATGGCTCCTCTAAGAGTGTACAACTAAAGGAAGCCATCAAGACCTCCTGGATCTCAGGCTCTGGGGGCTTCGAATTAGGCACCGTGGGCTACAAGCTAGGAACCTCGGCACCCCCCGTGGCCTCATTGGTCCCATCAGCCTCCACCACCTCACTAGCTTCACCTTCCTCCCTGGCTTAGGCTACAGTTATCCAATCACCACAAGGGATCTGCTTAACAAAGTCCACAGTGGTGTCGGGCACAGGCTCCTCGGGCGACAAGGCAGCAGCAACGGGTACCCCGTACTGGGCCAAGGTCGGTGCAAGGACCGCCACGCCCTGCGTGTCAACTCCTAGGTCACCCGCAGTCAAAGTGGGAGGCATGGAGGGCTCACCACCCTTAGCAGACACGAAAGCCTCAGAAACCCAGCAATGTGAAGGTAGGATGGGGGTTGCCCCCCTCAAAGACTCATCGGCACTCCACGTTCACTCCACTAGGGGACGATCGTCATCTGAAAAGGAGGAACCAAGCAACGTTGCCCGCTGTTTAGTTGTCCTATCAAGGGAATCCCAGATGAACAATGACCCAGGATTTCTTTTGGGTTCAATTGATGGCAAGGCGGTTAAGTTTATCTCCCCCAAGTGGTATTCCCACTTGGCTCGCGCAAGAGTCTTTGCAGACAACCAATAGTCTTTCTCATGGAAGATGTCGGTGCCTGCCTTAATGAGATCTTCCAGTGGCTTCAATGAATCATTCTCCCAATCCCAAACCTCACCGATGAAAGAAGTGCACACCTCTCCCCATTTATTGGGAGGTGCCCATTCGAGAGGGACCGCCAAATAAAAGTACCAGTCTTTCCATCTCTTTCCAGTGTCTGGATTCCCCCCGCTCAGTAGGAAATTCGAGCAAGGGGAAAGTGAGATCAAGTCCACACTCTGGGTGAACCGAAAGACCATCTTCACGGCCACGACACCGAACTTATGATCATGATGACGAGCAAAGATGCACGAGAAAATCAGGTATCGAACAACATTGAGGTGCAGCTGCACAACGGGAATCTCCAAGGATGCAAGGATCCCATACAATTCTTGTGCAATTGGGAAACGTAGACCCCCTTTAGATGGGCCTCATAAACGGTAATGAATCCCTACCATGGGGAACATGCCCTATCATCTTCACCTGGCAACACATAATGGCACTTAGGATGTTATAACGAGCAAGCAAAGACTCAACATCACAGGGGGTGAGCACGATTGGAAACGCATTGACTCTTGCAAAGGCCATAGAAGCCAAAAAGGCAAGCCAAGACAAAGTGATTTGGATCAGAAAAAATGTAGGAAATGGCGGAGGCTAATAGTTTAAATAGCGAACACCTCAGCCCTAGAGCAACGTCATCCTAGGATATCGAAGAGGTGCGTCTTTGTGATAACCACGACACGTGCCCTCAATGCAAAGTACTGTGGCATGTCTTATCACCAGCCTCGTCATAATGACAAACGCGACGCCCCCTTGCGCAGCCCGCCGACAACTATCAGCTTGGATGCTTAAGCTAGTAGGTCGGCAGTATGGTGCGGGTAATGATGACCAGACACCTCATTTTCTAAGGTGACGAACCGGCAGCATGCATCCCTGGGGGGCTAGACACTAATCTGTCCTGCTTATGTCATGACCTAGTGTACAAGATGGACTGTCGTGGGTTAGGATCACCAAAAGATCGAGCCGTCTGGAGCTTGAATGGTCAATTTGTTAGGCATCAAATAATAGAATGTAACATGCAAACGTTTCAGCTATTCACATTATACAAGAATATTAAAGCCATGCAATAAAAATGAAAACCGGTGTCCTATTAGTCAACATGTTGGGAGTTGAAAATTCAAACCACTCGACATGAAGGGCTAGTGATGGGTATAGCCATAAATGGGTTGGCCCAGGGATTAAACCCGATAATACAGGAAGAGCCTGAGAGGCGGCATGCCCACGATGCAGCTTTGCAAATCCAAGACCAAAGCAGTAGCACAGTCGATCCAGTCGGGATGACCCGACATCGTCCAACGAAAAATAGGCAATTAGGGCAAATCCACAGAAACCCTTCCAGCTCATCAACTGACAAGCGACACAATACTCTGCAAATACACGGGCGACACTAGCCAAAACGGTAGATGCAGCTTAGCAAATATTTTACCTAAGATCGCATGCCCCCCAATGGTAATCACGATTCAGTGAATCATACGAAAAAGATAGTCACCGTGCGGTGATCCCCACGATCGCCCTAATAAAGGAAGGAGCGCTTGTAAGTAGCCGTGATTGCCATAACAAGCACCCATGATCGTCAGGACAATTCAGCGGATCGACGTTGGCAATTGTTGCCAACCATGATACCCAATGAAGGCTAAACCAACTCCAACATTATAAATACTCATTCATCCCTACAAGCAAGATATCTCCCACAAGGCAGAAGCAGAAACAGAAAGAAACATACTAAAACACCAAACCAAACAATCATATCCTAAGCAACCAAAACTTCATCCGACTAGCCTACCCTTACCCCCAGGCATTCACTTGCCTTGAGGACTTCCGAAGCCGCTCCCCGCGAAGCACATCTCTGATAAGTCGCTCTCCGACGAGCACACCCATTGAAGCACCGCCCTCCAACCAACGTTTAATCCCCACACCCGTGTATTAGCATCCTTTGCATCCTCCATCTTTCTTGCCTACATTAAAAAATTACTGATTTAAGTGTCGAAAAATAAATTAAAGAGCGAATCCTGCCATTCTCTGATCTGTTATTTATTTATTGTATTACGTAGAGTCTAAGTTATTAGAGGCAGAGATTGGACCCAATTTAACTCAATCCATTAGAAAAGATCAAGTGGCTCATTGATCCGTACAGTAACCCAGATTTAGGGATGCATCAAGATTTACATTTTTTAAAAAAAATAGAGTATAATTTAGCAAATAAAGTATATTTGGGTACTTTGGACAAAAAAATGCTGGGAAATATAATAAAAATTCAGTAAATATATCAGAAAATAAATATTCAAATAAAAATTAATAATAATAATTTAATACTATAATAAAAAAAAAGTGGGCCTTTTTTCCATAAATATTTGCTCCTAAAACTAACAATGGGCACTGTTACCCCTACAGAATTGGAAAGTCTCCCCATTTGGATTTTACATTCTAACATTTAATTATATTTTAAATTTAAAAATATATAAACATATCTGAGTTGTTAAATTTAAATTCAATAGTCTCTTATCCAAAAACTCTCCGACTCCTTGCATTCAAATTGAAAGTTCTTCCATTTGTTAAAGTGATATAAAGATTTATTTCATTTGTCTTAATTATTTATTTTTAAATAAATAATTATAATTTAACTATTTTAAAATAATTAATTTTAAATAATTTTTAATTTTATAAAAAAATTATAAAATAAAAATTAATCCTCTTTTATCTTTATAAATGATAAGCTTAAAGTTTTCCGGCTATAATTCCATTCAGCAGAAATTGCATTTCGGCTGAATTTTGGGTTCATTTCATGTGGGAACCGGGGGGCACCTAACCCGAGTCAGAATTTAACCCTTTATCTGACCCAAGTTGGTTTATTTATAGTGACACACAAATGGCTGAGTTTCGTCGGCTCTGATATGGTCTCTCTCTCTCTCTCTCTCTCTCTCTCTCGCATCCCGACTCCTAAGATCTTTCCTTCTCGCTCTCTCCATATTTTCCATTGTACATGAACCATTAAGCGACTGTTTTCCCGAGAAAAGAAAATCTGCTGAATTGACTGAGTAATGATGGAAATAATGAGTTCGTTTTACGTAGCCTGATGCTTATTGGTTGGTCTTTGAATTATCTCTCTTTCTTTTGAATGAGTTCGAGTTCTGAGGGAGAAGGAGCATTGAAAGAGAGACAGATGGCGAGGGCAATAATCGGAAGTGGTTTTGTGAACCAACTTGTATACACAACCACGGCTCAATTTGTTGATCTTCTGCAAACGGGACTCTCATTTCCATGCCTTCCAACTGAAAGGTTTTCTCTCTGACCTTTTGTCGAACACTTGTGAGACACTCACAGAAACCCCAAACACAGGAAATAAAAGAGAGAGCGACAGGCTTAACAACACTCCTTTTGCGCTTTTTGAGGTTATGAAGAGACTTGGCAGCTCAGATTCCTTGGGCGGTGCTCTGATGCCGATCTGCCCAGTAACAGGTTTCAATTTTTAAAATCTCAAGGCCTGCTCTTTTTAACTACTTATTAATAAGATTCAGACACACCGTTTTGATGTTTTTTTACTTAATTTTGCCAATGGCCATTCATCTTTCAATGATCGTCTTTTTCTTTTTAAGAAGTTTATGCTGACTCAATAAACAGTCTAATTCTTATAAACAGTCATCTTTCAGTGACTGTTTATATCAATAAACAGTCTAATTTTATTACTGCTACAACCTTCTAGTTTGCTTTTCTCAGTTCTCATTCTAATTTTGGGTTATCTTCCTTGAAGAACATCATTTTTTTTTTTTTTTTGCTCAGTTAAAGACCATCAGTGCAGGTTTCTTTGTATTCTTACAAGTTTAATTTTGGGTCCAATTGTTTAGACGAGCATAGCCCACGAAACAACCATGTATACAGTAGGGAATTGCAGTCCATGTTGGACGGCCTCGATGAAGAAGGCTGCGTGGAAGAATCCGCCCACGTCGCTGAGAAGAAACGGCGGCTAAGCGTTGATCAAGTGAAGGCCCTGGAGAAGAATTTCGAGGTCGAAAACAAGCTTGAGCCAGAAAGAAAGGTGAAGCTAGCCCAAGAACTTGGTTTGCGGCCTAGACAAGTTGCTGTTTGGTTCCAAAACAGAAGAGCCCGGTGGAAAACCAAGCAATTGGAGAGGGATTACAGCGTTCTTAAGGCCAATTATGATGCACTTAAGCACAATTATGATTCACTCCAGCATGATAGCGAAGCTTTACTCAAAGAGGTAAGTTCCGAGAAATTATTTCAAGAACCTATATATTAGAAGTTCAAATTGGATCTTAACCACCTAGCTATACCAACGTTTGATTAGATTTTTTCATATGGGCAGTGCAATTTAGTTAAAATATTCATCCATCTTGCTTTCCGAATTGCTTTCAGATAAGGGACTTGAAATCAAAGCTGGATGGAGAGAACAAGGAGAGCAATATGACAGTCAGAGAAGAAGCAGCTTTGGCGTCTAAATCTGCTAACAAAATCAAGGAAGAACCAAACACAGTTGCTTTATCTCTTGCTGAAACTGAAGCAAACTACGACCTCAGCTTGAATAAACGAAACGTTGCAGGGATCTCTTTTTTAGCAGATCTCAAAGATAGGCTATCAGATAGCGATTCAAGTGCGATATTGAATGAGGATAGCAGCTTAAACGCTGCGAATTCTGCAACTGGGGTTCTTCAGAATAAGCAGCTTTTGATTTCATCTTCACCTACTTCATCCTCCTTTAGATTCAACTGCTCTTCTTCTTCTTCCCCGTCTTCTATCAGCTGCTTCAAGCTTTCAGGGCCCGGAGACGTTTTGGCAAATTCCCAGAAAGCATATCAGCCGCAGTTTGTGAAGATGGAAGAGCACAACTTCTTTAGTGGAGAAGAGGCCTGCAATTTCTTCTTAGATGATCAAGCGCCATCTCTTCCCTGGTACTGCCCAGATCAATGGAATCAAAGAAGCTGGGAAAAGTGAGAAAGATAATTTTTTACAGACATATGATGGAGATTTGGGACTTTGTAATAAGAACCGCTGAGCGTATTACAATTAAGGTCGTGCAGGGCTGCTTGCGTCAGAAGCGGGGGAGAGAGATCAGGTAGGAAGAAAGAGTTCACGTAGAAGAAGAGGAGGTGAAAGGTGACGGCATGAAAGATGCTTGGAATGATTAGGTAGCCATAGAAGTAAATGCCGTAAAAGGTTGGGATCGATTTAAACTTGGAAAGTGAGTGGGAAAAGGAAAAAGAGATAATGCATGAAAGAGAAAGATGACCCTGTAATGGTGAAAATAATCACGGTGGCTTGAACTCTTCATCATTTTGTATCTTCCCAGGTCTATTAAGATAGCCTCCCTGTAATGATTAAATAATCTTCACTATTATATTAATGTAATCTCTTCGGTAAGCATATGTTAATGATGAGTGTTTTGCGTACAAGATATTGTTTCTTACAGATGTGATTGGATATATTAAAAGAGTAAGAAATTTATAATTATAATTTGTTTAGATTATTTATAAATAGTTATTGTAAAAAATATAGGTATGTAAGATAAATAAACTTTTAAAAATAAATAAAATTTAATTTTATAGAAATAAATATCACTGAGCTAGATTTGAGATAATAAAAAATATAATATATAGACTTTCGAGACAAAAAGAAATATCAAAAACCAATCTAAATTTTTTCAGCCAATAAAAGTAAATATAATATGGAGGTTAACTTCTAGCATTAATGATATAGACGTACTATATTTTAACAAATTTACTTTTAATTTACAACTTCTAATAAGAAACTATTCAAATTTACTAATAGTAGTAAAATTGAATAACTTTTAGCCGTATTATCAGACTTATTTCACTTGTTAATGAATCCTCACATACTATTAAGTTCAATATCTAGGCCACCAACACAAACCAAAAGTCACGGAACAAATATATAAGTAATAGAGAATAATGCTAAGTGAGAAAATCTTGACAATTTTACGTCAAAAAAAAAAAATTATGAATTTAGTTTTATCCAGCATTGAATCTATTTTTACTTTAAGAATCCAATTATTTTAGCTGATTTTTTGTCCCATTCTATAAAGAGAGGAGATGTATTTATATAGACACACATCAAGGGTAAAGGTATGCGCGAGGCAACACACAAATGCACCATGTGCATGCATCAAATCTTGGCATTTTTGAACAACAATGCTTATACGCAATACAATCACCAATCTTACACCGGCATTTTGTACAAACTACACTTGTGCACTACACATGCGTGTATTGGTATGAGCATTTTGGACAAAATGCGCTTATGCACTATAACGGCATACACGAGGTATTAGCGTTCTGAGTAGAATGTACTTATATGATGGAGAAGCATGAATCGAGAGCTAATATTTTGGAAAACAAAAACGCTCGTACATTGAATTAGGTGTAGAAACTAGATATCAGTCTTCAAATGTACACAACATGATAATCTTCAATAATCCTTAAATATCTTTTAAATTACCTATTTCTCTATTCACAAAATATGTCAATACAGGATATTTTTAATAATCTTCTCTTTGACAATTTTGTAGCAAAACTCCTTATAGGATAAAAACTACAAACATATAAATAATGAGTTCAGACACTATTGATATAGAGAAAAATTACTCCTAAAAAATAAAAAAAAAAATGACATTTAAACATGTAACTTCTAGTGACTAATGTACCTAATATTCCGTGGTCAAATACGGTCATAGAAAATACAAATGATGTATGCAAAAATGAATAGTAGAAATATTACAGCTTTTAAAGGGGTATTAATATATAGCTACTGTGGAGAATAATTAGTTTAAATACAAATTTAGCAATACATCTCAACAAAATACTCTACTCCACCTTTTTTTCATGAATTTCAAATGGGTGTGCCAACTAGCACTGAAGTGGTTGCTGCCCCTCGGCGAACAAAGCTCATTAAAGATATGGTTTAAGCTCCCCCATCACGCAGCCTTCTTAGTCATCTAGTCAGGCTTCAATACACCAAAATCCCCAGCCAAAACACGAGACTTTTAAGTAATTAGCATTTGTAGCAAGTTGAGATTGATTGTTAGATGTAATGACAAGTTCGACAAACATCCTAAAGAATTGACCCACGATAATTGAAGAGGTTGACGAGGAAGACAACAGTAATTCAGAGGAGCTAGGAGCAGATTATGATAGGCCGATATTTAGAGAAGGTTTAGCCAAAGGAATACTTAGAGGAGTGGCAACAAATATAAGCCAAGTTCTACTCAAAGTCAGTAGGTTTGCCTCAAGGAATACGAATAAATTTAAAAATAAGTCCCCCAAATCAATAATCAATCGTTGAATAAGACAATTATGTGAGAAGTTGTTATCCTTCTTGCTGATGAACACTGAAATATTATGTGATTAGAAATGCGATGGTAGATTGATGGGTCGACCAAGAAAGAAAGTATAAATTAATAGTATTTTGTTGAAAGGAATGGAGGCGTAGTGTGTCCTGGAAAAAATATTGATAAGTATAATTTGACGTACAAGTGGACAGGGGTGAGATATTTCATCTTAAATGATTTTCCATATCAAATCATGGAATAACAAGTAAGAAGAAGACGATACCATCAAATAGAGGTATCTCACAAAACAAATAGGGATGGCCAAAAAAGGATACCAGAGGGAGATGCAAAGCACTCATAATCACCTTCAATATAATTAAAAGAGTATTCCCTCTCAAATAGATGAAAAAAAAGAGTTTCATTCTTTGTAAATGCTATGAATATTTATATAGAACTCTTAGACAAGGTAGACTGACGGAGATATTAAGCTTATGATAATTGGTTCCCAATACAAATTAACAAAAATGGAGATGTGGTGATCGTGAGAAACGAGATCGACTTCTCATTCTCATGTGAGCTACCAATTGCTCATCGTTTTCGGAAGAGATCATTATCTGAAAATATAATTTCAGAAAAATTTATCTAAAAATAATATAAAAAAATTTATTAGTAAAAAATATAAATTTAACACTATATGAAAATAGAATAAAGATCCAAGCCTAAATCTATCAAGGCAATGTTACATGTGAGTAAATCCTGCAAATCTCATTTAAAAGATCCATAAATCGTGAGGAGAAGATGACCAGATGTGGGTAGGTTACAAAGTAGACCACCTAAAAATATACATCCCTAAAATATTCAGAATTATAACCAAATCTTTCAAACTTTAATCTTACCTAATAAGATTTGATCAAAGTATAAGAAATATCTTTAAAATAGATGGGGAAACCACTATGATGTAAGAGCCTAACTAACACCATCGATAGAAAACATAAGAGCTTCAGAGAGAGAGAGAGAGAGAGAGAGAGAGAGAGAGAGTGTGTGTGTGTGTGTGTGTGTGTGTGTGTGTGTGTATCTTAAATTTGCCTTAAAATGGGAAGAAATGAATAGATTTGGGAAGGAGGAAGGCGAAGAGGGAGAGAGAGAGCCATAAAAAGTGACAAAAAATAGAGAAAAGAATGGAAATAAATATTGGCACATGTACAATGCAGAAAGAAATAGCCTAACTGCAGATCAGTATATGAACACACATCAGGTGTGCTGCAAATGTGAAATAATAAAGAAATGGTATGTGAGTGTAAGAGATGTGCACTTCAAGCACATCATTTTTGGACGGAATATGCTCGAGTGTGGCATAAGCACACATCATGTACAATATGCATAGTGATTAGCTCATCATGCAAGCAATAGGCACTCAAAGCAAATAAGAGATAGCGTGCAAGTGTGACATAGGAGTGAGTCAAGCATTAGAAAAAATTTTATAATAATAATACAATTATTATTGTTATTATTATTATTATAAATCTAATTAAATCATCTTATAGGCAATACTTCTTTTTTTATTTGCAAGATCACTTTTTTGATCCAAACTTTCTTTTCAAAATTAATTTTCTTTATCAATTTTGTAATTTTTTTGTTTAATTGTTCAATTTAATTGACAAGAATACTAATATATTTGATTTGTTTATGATTATTTCTCCAAACTATTTTAAACAATGAGGATGTATATGACTAATTTGTTTTTTTTACATTCAAGACACATAGGAATAAATTTATAGATAAATTGAGAAATATTGGATTGATTTCTTAGTTGGTTTTCAAAACTATTCTTCCTAATTATCCCATTTGATTATGGTTATACATGAACTTTAGTATTATTCTCCATAGGGATAGAGGCAACTAGAATGAAAATAATTTTAGAATGATATTTGCTTTAGTTATATTTTAAGCAAAGGCTAAACACCTTTTGTTTATAATTGACTTTTTAAATCTCAATATCTGATCAAATTTTTATATTTTATTTAAAAAATATTTTAAGATTGGTTTTTTGCTTTACTAATGTTGGTTTCAAGAGTATTGATTTGTTTTTTTAAAAAAAATTTATTTATTTTTTTTAAGTTGTTGATATTTATTTTTGATAATGTCTAATTTGGTTTGTAAAAACACTTTTTTAATATATTTGAATAATTTTTTGTTAGTTATTTTGAATTTTAAATATTTTTTAAATAATTTATTGTTGGTCTCGTTACAGTTTTTAAAATTTTTTTTTGACTCATCTTCAAAGTAATGAGACTGCTCTAATTTTTTTTAGATCTTCACCTCTAATAACAGAAGTTATAAATGCCATAAAAATTTCCTCAACTTCTTCTATATATCATTTGTTGTTATTTTTATCTTTTTCATCATTACTTAAAGTATCATTCATATATGTTACTTTTTATAGTTTAAATTTAGAATATCTGGTCTTAACATAGCCAAAGCTATGTTATTCATTACACTTCACTCTGGTGCTATCTATAGTACTTTTGGGCATTGTCCATCTAGATGGAACACAGATGGGTTGGGTAATTTATGGGTCGGCCCAGAGCCTAACCAACAAAAAAAAAAAGGTCAAGGAAAAAGCAATTCAACAGGACACTCCCTTAGCCCATAATCCAGCGGGCGCAATGGTTGACTCGAAAATCATAATCTGATACTATATAGTGATAAACGGGTAATTAAAGCTAGTCAATAGTTTACCCAGACAGTCGGAGCCCTGAATCGACTAATATTATGACAG
>JAOVVI020006231.1:0-15808 GCA_028571085.2 Nepenthes alata | reverse complement strand
TAATGTCAAGACATTATTCCTGGCGCCGGCGGCTGGCATGCCATGACGTTTCATGGAGCACACACGTGTCACTTGCTATTATGGGGCGAGCCTCCTTGGGACACCCAATGGTGTCGTTTCAAGGCTCGATCATGAGTCTATTTAAGTACTTCTACTTGGCCATTTTCCCGCAATCTTCCTCCTCTTGATTCGGTTTCTTCCTCTAGTTTGCCTTCTTGCTTCCAAGGCCCCTCCTGGTGTTAAGGATCTCTGGTCGGTGCTCACTGCGGTTGACGTCGCAGCTCTGTATGTGCAGTATGACATCCTAAGATTGATCGCATTTGCAGTGTCGGCCGAGAATGATGGAGCCTGCTCTCCCCCCTGTGGGTTCGTCACCATTTATGAGGCCCACCTAAGTGGCCTTTGCATCCCCTTTGCACTAGAGTTGTATTAGATTTTGGTGGCTTTAGGCATCCCAATCGCTCAATTTCAGGCCAATACTATATAGTGCATATACTCTTTGGGCATCTTCCTTTGCGATAAGGGACAGTCCTTGGATGTCGTGACCTTGAAGGTGATCTTTTGGTTCTACTAGGGTGCAGATTGGATTTCGCTATTTCCTCACTCGAATTTTAAAATAAGCGGGGGGGAGGGGGGGTCTGATTTCACGAAGAATTGGAAGGATCGAGTCTTTTATTTGAAGGTCCCCCCTAACTAGGTCCCTTCCAATAATTGGGGTGACATGCCAGCATCCTTTGCCGATAAAGTTACAGATTCGGAAGAGGCCCTAGAGAGGCTGCTGACGAGCTTGTCCAGGCAGATGCTACATCGTTCAACGAATGGGATCATTAGCTGATTGCTAAGGCCCTAGTGTGGGCCAAGTGGGAACTGCACTTGAAGGGGAAAGACGTGATAGCTACGCTGCACGTCCAACACAAAAGGAAACCTGGAACATTGTATATCAAAGATCCTTCTGAGAGCATATCTCAGTGGTGGACGGCTTCATCATCGGGCTCTTCCTCTTCCGCCACCACCCTGGGTCTATCCATGGCGGAGCGGATGCAGTGTATCGGCAAGGCATCTAGGGTATCGGCCCCTGTCTTGCCTTCTTCAATCAGTCATGCCCCAGAGGAGGGCGCCAGGTCTGCTGTGGACGGTGAGCCCCCTACTCTTCCTACGAGAACTTTGAGTGAGCCTGAGATTGGGGGGTCAACTGAGCCAACTTGTGCACCAGTCCAGGCCCAGGAAGGGGTCCACACTATTAGAAAATACAGCTGTGCAACAATAGTGTATTTTCTGTATTTTTCTTTTTTTGCGTATTATTTACTTTCATTTTATTTGTTCCTTCTTCCCTTCTATTTTTGCTTTCCTTTTTTTATTTTCCTTTCCGTTGGACATTGTGTATAAATTGGGCTGTGTTCCTTCATCCTGTATATCAGAAAATATAAGCTGCATTTCATATAATGTTTTGCGTCCGTTGTTCACACGTCGTTCGCCTCCGTCTCTCTCCTGGCCTCACGCCTCTGTCGTCGTCTTCCTCATCCATTGACTGAAATTTACATGGTATCAGAGACATGGCGTCTTCGCCAAACTCGTTCGAAATCACCTCAAACACGGCCAAAGCACCGGTCGACCCTTCGCACGAACGCATGCAACTACAAACCCTCACCGATTTCACAAATCCCTACCGACTGGAAGCAGGCGACAATCCTGCCCTTACTCTCGTCACTAATGTACTGACCGCCGACAACTATGCGACCTGGTCTAGGGCCATGCGTCGCGCTTTACGTGCCATGAACAAGCTTCAGTTCATCGAGGGCACCATTCAGCAACCGAGCGATTCGAGCGATCCCCTTTTTAAAATTTGGGGGCGTTGCAATGATATGGTCGTCTCCTGGATCCAAAACTCGGTTAGTTATTCGATTAAAGCAAGCGTTGTCTTTGTTGATGATGCCTTCGAGCTCTGGAATGAACTTTGCGACCGGTTTACCCAACAGAACGGGCCTCGGATTTTCCAATTAAAAAAATCACTGGCTACTCTGACGCAAGAACAAGAACCCGTGAGTGTGTATTACGGTAAGCTCAAAACTTTGTGGGATGAGCTCTTGATTTACGATCCCCTCCCAAGTTGCGATTGCGGTAAAATGAAATCCCTTGCTGAAAAATACCAGCGTGACTGTGTTATACAATTTTTGATGGGATTAAACGATTCTTACTCTAATGCCCGAGACCAAATCATGATGATGGACCCCCTTCCCTCTGTTAACCGAGTATTCTCGGTCATTCAACAGCAAGAGCAACAGCACCATATGCTGTCTGTGGCTCAGAATTTAAGCACTGTGGCGTTAACAGCCAAAAGACACACTGGTTCCTTCAAAGATAATGCGAAAACGAATTCTTATCCCAAGAAAGACAGGCCTTTCTGTGTTTATTGTAAGATTGCTGGACACTCTGTCCAGCAATGCTTCAAAATCGGTAATACAGATGCACCCGTTTGTTCCCACTGTCACAAAACCGGGCATGTGGTTGAGAAATGTTACTTGTTACACGGCTTTCCTCCTAACCACAAGGGACACGGCAGAACTGGGCACATAACTTCTTCTGCCAATTTATCAAACTTCAAGAACCATACCGATCAAGAAGGAACCCCGGATGATAGTGTTGCTTTGACTAAAGATCAATTTAACCAACTCATGGAGTTGATTCAATCAAAGAATGCTACTGCCAAGACCGGGCAGCATATGTTCGACCCAATAATCGAGGAGCCGAAGACTGCTAACATGACTGGTAATATCTTCCCTGCTTACCCCTCTCATAAGTTTTGTAATAATAGACGACAGGCATGGATTCTGGATACTGGGGTAACCGATCATATGATATGTGATCCTTTATTATATACTCAACACAAGATCCATATTTCATGCTCTGTCAAACTTCCAGATGGAAGTAAAACATCTGTTTCTCATATTGGAAACATTAAACTCTCCGATAAATTAATGTTGCATAACGTGCTTTGTGTTCCTTCGTTCACTTTTAATTTAGTTTCCGTAAAATGCCTAACTGATTCACTTAATTGCGGTATGTTTTTCTTCTCTAATATCTGCTTGATTCAGGACCTTGCTACTTAGACAACGATTGGGATGGGTGAAGAGGAAAGTAATTTATATTATCTGATGAATAAGAAGGTTGATCCCAATTCGTTACAAAGCCTTCTCACTAAATTCTGCAAGGAGCCTTCGGTCAATTATGCTTCATCGCCTTCTCATCTATGGCATTCTCGATTAGGCCACATTTCACATTCTAGGATGAAACTAATAAACGAACCTTTTGTAAAAGAAGCAGCGCATTCAATTAATGATAGTCCATGTTCTATTTGTCACATGGCCAAGCAGCGTCGCCTTCCCTTTTCTCCCAGTACCCACAAGTCACACATCTTATTTGACATGATGCATTGTGACTTATGGGGCCCATGTTCCGAGGTATCTTATGACGGATACATATACTTCTTGACTATTGTTGATGATGCTTCCAGAAGTACCTGGATTTACCTGCTGAAACAAAAATCGGATACCAAATTGTGCCTGGAAGCCTTCTATAATCTGGTTGCCGCACAATTTAACGTCAAAATCAAAATAATTCGTAGCGACAATGGAACTGAATTCAGACTGGGAGACTTTTACAGCAAAAGAGGTGTTATCCACCAACGCAGTTGTGTGGAAACACCACAGCAAAACGGTGTCGTTGAACGTAAACACCAACATTTATTGAATGTTGCTAGAGCTCTTCGTTTTCAATCCGGACTTCCTTTAAAATTCTGGAGTGATTGTATTCTTACCGCTGCACACATTATCAACAGGATTCCCACTCCATTGCTAGAAAACAAGACTCCATATGAAGCTCTGTTTGGAGTCAAACCCAACTATAATAACCTTCGTATATTCGGTTGCTTGTGTTTCGCTTCCACCATCTCCCATGGTCGTACTAAGTTCGATCCTAGAAGTAGGAAATGTGTCTTCCTAGGCTATCCGTTTGGTGTCAAAGGATACAAATTAATTGACTTAGATAGCCACACTACATTTTATTCAAGAGATGTGATTTTTCATGAAAGTATTTTTCCCTTCCACACCAACGGGACCGACCAAAATATCGACATTCCACCCGATGCATTCCCATCGGGACCACCCATCACAAATAACGAACAATTGTGGCAAACACAATCAATGCAACCTAACTTACATGATCCCCCTTCAAATCCGGTTGACGAACTTGTGACCGAAGATACTGAAGAACTTTCCACTGTTCCTGTCCACAATCAACAATTGATCGTTGACCATTCCAACCCGAGTACGTTGGAAAATACCCAATCTACCCCAATTAGTCAAATGCCTATTCGAAGAACCACTAGAGTACGTAAAGCGCCTGAATACTTAAAAGAGTTTCATTGTCACCAAGTATCTCAAATTTCGCCTATCAAATTAAATGTCCAAACACCTCCAGGTAAACCCTATTCCATCGAAAAACATATTTCATACCAAAAATTATCCCCTACCTTCGGACACTTTTCGGCTACCATAACTACTCACAGTGAACCACAAACTTATGCCCAAGCCATTCGGGATGAAAAATGGCGCGAAGCTATTGATAATGAATTGAGCGCATTGGAACAAAATAAAACATGGGTTATCACTAACTTACCTCCCGGCAAGAAAGTTATTGGCTGTCGATATGTTTTTAAATTAAAATTCAATAGCGATGGAAGCATTGAGCGACACAAATGTAGATTAGTTGCGAAAGGTTATACACAACAAGAAGGAATAGATTACCATGAAACCTTTTCCCCTGTAGCAAAACTTACTACAGTTCGGTGTCTGTTAGCAATAGCGGCTATTAAAGGGTGGCACCTATACCATTTTGATGTTAACAATGCCTTCCTGCACGGGGGTTTAAATGAAGAAATCTACATGCAAAAACCCCCCGGATACACTAAAGGAAAACCAAATCAAGTTTGTAGACTGTTAAAAAGCATATATGGCCTTAAACAGGCTTCTAGACAGTGGTACTCCAAGTTGTCTACATCCCTAATTGCTTTTGGGTTTACCCAATCCAAGGCTGATTATAGCCTATTCACCAAACAAGATGATCACTCCTTCACAGTGCTACTTGTATATGTGGACGATATCATTGTGGCTAGTAGCTCTTTAGACTCTATTCATTCTATTAAATCATATCTTAATCGTGCCTTCAAGATTAAAGACCTTGGTGTCTTACGATATTTCCTTGGGATTGAAGTTGCACGATCATCAGCTGGCATCCATATATGCCAAAGAAAATATACCCTTGACATATTAGCCGACTCAGGTTCCCTTGGTTCCAAACCTCTTAAACTTCCAATGGACCAAAACGTAAAACTTAGTAAAGAAACTGGGACTGTTTTGCAAGATCCTAGCATCTACCGAAGGCTAATTGGCAGGTTGCTCTATTTAACGGTCACAAGACCCGACATATGCTATGCTGTTCATATTTTGAGTCAGTTCATGACTCGCCCGACGTCTCAACACATGAATGCGGCTCATCAAGTACTGCGATACCTTAAACAAAATCCAGGGCAAGGTATATTATTCTCTTCCAATTCTAACCTTCAATTTCGAGCTTTCTGTGATGCAGATTGGGCTTCTTGTCCTGACACTCGAAGATCCATCACTGGCTACTGCACTTTCATTGGGAACTCTCTCATCTCCTGGAAATGCAAGAAACAATCGGTCGTCTCTCGCTCCTCTGCAGAAGCAGAATACCGGTCCATGGCTACCACTTGCTGCGAGTTGTCTTGGCTACGTTACATCTTACGTGATTTGCGGGTTCCACATCCTCACGCCGCCAATCTCTACTGTGATAATCAAGCTGCTCTACACATATCCGCCAATCCTGTCTTTCATGAACGGACCAAGCACATTGAGCTGGATTGTCATTTAGTTCGTGATAAAATTCAAGACGGGAGTGTTCGCACTCGCCATGTAACCATTGATAATCAGTTTCCCGACATGTTCACCAAAATACTACCGTCCCACCGTTTGAAGACCCACTTATCCAAGATGGGCATAATCAATATATATGCTCCACCTTACAGAGGGGTATTAGAAAATACAGCTGTATAGCCGTAGTATATATTTTCTTTTCTGCATATTATTTCCTTTTCTTTTATTTTGTTTATTCCCTCCTCCATTTTTCTTTCCCTCTTTATAATTACCGTTGTATATTGTATATATAAAAAGGTGCTTCGGCCCCTTGTCCTGTGTGTGAGAAATACAAATTACATTGGATGCAATGTTTGGCGTCTGTCTGCTTTCTTACCCTGTTCGCCTCTGTTCTCTCTCTTGGCCTCATGCCTCTGTCGTCGTCTTCCTCACCCATTGCGACTGAAATTTACAGAATGATAGAGTGTCAGTCGCACGGGTTCCAGGATAGATTCTAAACTAAATCTTTGTTCCTGTCCTCAGAAAAATTCTGGACCGAAGATTGTTCTACGTCCTCGAACATATTCAGGACGATATCTTCGTTTCTATCCTCGAGCAAATTTAATAGAGCTTTTTACTATCCTCGGACTGTTTTGGATGAAAGCTTGTCCCATGTCCTTGGATACTGTGGCTTGAGTTTCAGATTTGGCACCTCGAACACTTCGGCTCTCCCTGAACTCCATGGAAGTGTTTCGCCCCGCTATCTCACTGCAAAGCTTATGATTCCACGGGAACGCTACACTGCGGTCGTTAGACGAGCAGCTCAAAGGCGAGGGTTTGACCACAGCCTGAGATGGCGGTTGGGCTCGACGAATCTGACGCCCGCAGCTTCAGATGTGAAAGTTGGAAGAGTTGTGACTACGGCCTTAGATGTGGAAGTCGAAGATGAGAATTGTGGCCACAGCCTCAAACGAGGGTTGTGACTGCGAGCTTAAATGTGGAGTTTAGATTCGAAGATTATACCCGTGGTTGATTAAGACGATGATGGATGCCAATGCCGGCAACGGCGATAGTCACCCTGCGACGACAACGGTAGCTACAGCAATCCAAGTAAGTGCCGTCAGTGGCCCTTTCTCTCTACATCGCACCTCATTACACAATCTTTCAAAATTTCACCAGTTTACCTCAAAATCGCCACATGCAAGCATAATACCGACATCCTCAAAGAAGAATGAAGGATTTACTTGCCTTGATTTGCTAATTTTACTCTAATGATGGCGGCGACAGCGTCGTTGGTCTCGCGCCTAATGATTTCACGATTTCACTCCTTCTCTTCACGTTGTGGCACAAAACCAAGGGGGAACATGGAGAGGGCTTCGCCGGCCTCCGATCTGAGCAGCGTCTTCTCTGACGACGGTGGTCGCCGTTACTCTATGTGTTGCCCTTCTTCCTTCTCTTCTCTCTCTCTCTTTTTTCTTTTCTTCCTCTTTTCTTCTTTGTTGTTCTGTCTGACGTCTTTTTCATCCTTTTTTTTTTGCCATCGTGTATTTTGCTCGATGCTGCCCTCGGCCATGGCCGCCCAAATGTTTTTTAATAATAACAATACAAATAATTGTGGGGCATTTTCCCGATTCCCTTTCTCTTTAACTACTGAAGTTTGGGAGTTATAGGGGAAATCTTCGATCCCCGACCGCTAACATGCCAAGGGCAGGCTGAGCGTTACTACGGCTACCCAAAGGAGCTATCGTCATGGAAGGCAAAATCTTTGGTTGAGATACTGGTTGGTGTATGGATATTGATAGTATTTGTTTTGTTGCTATGATATGGTTAGACTTTTCAATTATTTTTCACAGACGAAGCTAATATTACGTTTTACAAATTCGGGTTGCCCTACGAATTGGGAGTTATGAATCAGATCTTCATGTTGGGTCGATCTGATATGGATCCGGTCTCCATAATCTCGAACCTAAACCCTGCACAATACAATTAAAAATAAGAGATTAAAGGACGATAAAAATTGCTCCAACCGTAAATCCTCCAACGCTGAAGTTAGAAATCTTTTTAAAAGAATAGAAAGATGCATGGAGGAAGCGTAAATGCATATGTCGGTGGATTTAGCATTTGAGTGTGCTCGAAAGATGAATGGCCTAAAGGTGCACCCTACAGAGGGGCATCTTGGATGTACTCCCTGTTGAGGAGCATGTCCAATTGAGTGGTGTCTTGGATAGTTGATATATTGGAGAAATCACCTTTCACTCATTGAAAGATTTTATGAGAAACTTTCTAGAGGGATTTGACCACTTGGTAAAAGAGATGGATTCTCGGAGGGGTCTTAGAAGGCAGAGCCCTCATAAAGACTCTAATCCCTTTTTTTTCCTCTCCCCTTCTTGGCCTAGGTCCCTCCCTTTCTCTTTATTTGGATGGTGATAGTTATAAAGGTGAATGTGGTTATTCTTTTTTCTTGCAAACGCCGGTCAAAATTATTTGTGACAACTGCCTGTGGATAAAATAAAACTGTTGAGCAATTTTTTTTTGATCGGGTATATTAAACCGATAAATTACTATTATGGATGAACATGATCAAAGATTTATGCCATATTAGTTTTTAGATTTAATCATAATTGAAAAGGACTAGTCCACCTGAGTCAAATTATTATTTTTTTATAAATGTAAATTTTTATTTTAGATAAATGCTCTATTTTTAATATATATATATATATATATATATATATTAATAAACTATTTTTTTTGGTACAATTAATGATTTTTCATACAAAAATTTTTCATTTAAACTATTTTTAGGTATACCCTAAGTAATATTTTTTAAAGTTGCATAATATTACCCGAATTTTTATGTTAAATAACAACTTTTAAACAAAAAAATAAAAAAAAAAGTGAAATAGTCTAAACCGACCTGATTTTAATTACAAACAGATACAATTATAATTTTTTACTCAAAAAATTAGGCATAATTTAGACTACCCTAACATAATGGTTATATATTTGTATCTAAACCTTAGTTTTTGCTTGATTCAGATCTATTTTATATCAAATCTACCTTAAAATATAATTTTATAACATTCATCATACATAATTTTCCATATCATAGTGCATAATTTATACATACTTATTGTTTTCCATGTTTAGATTTTCAACCTCATATAGCCAAATGGCTTCTCCAAATTTAATCGTGGTTTAGATATATGAATTAAAAATCTATTGGTAGTTTTTTTTATTTTTTTTATGTAATGTCATTTGGCTACGCGGTAGCCATAGCTGGCGGCAAGCAGTGGCTACCGTCAAGTCTCAATCCATTCACATTGAGTAAGAGCTCGAGGTTTCTACCTGCGCAGCCGCTGCTTTACATATATTTTTTTAACATAAATTTTATAAAAAAAAAATTAAAAAACAGATACGTAAATCAGTAATTTCGTGAAGCAGGAGGACGTTGAATTGACCGAGTAGCGACTCCCACGCGGCTCTGGTAACCACATGGGCATCCCAAAAGCCATGTCTTCAAGCTCAAGTAAATCAGATTCTTTCACTTCTCGCGGATATTTTATTCATCGGGGAATATTCTTAGATCTCCGTCGTCTTCAATTTCTTTGAGGTCCCAACTACCCTCAAAAGAGAAAAATTTAAGAAGCAAAAAGATAGAAAGAGGGAAACAGAAGGAGTGTCCCGAAAGAAAAGAAGGGATCTCTGAAAATCTCAAATCGTCCTTTCTGAATTTTCTCTAGTCATATGGTGGATGAATTAGGTATCCGTTGAAGCAATTCCAAGATCTAATACCCAAGCACCATTTCCGGAATTTGATATTTTCGGGGGTGTTTGGGCAAAAGTGATCAAAAAGATGGAGAAAGCGGAAGGAAGAGAAGAATGCATTGTCAAATTGAAAGGTTCAACGGCTGAATTTCCGTTAACGATTTGGGAAGTAGCTATGGCTTTCGGGTTTGTTGCTGCTTTTGCAATAGGTTTGTTCGGTGTTTATCTTACCATGCCAGCTTCTGATTATAGCTTCCTCAAGTTGCCCCATACCCTTGAAGACTTGCAAATTCTTAGGTACAGGCTTTCAATCCCGGGAAAAAATAAAGAAAATTGTTTCGCTTTCTTCTACCTTTTTCTTATTTGTTTTGTGGCTTAGTTGTTGGGCACTGATATTTTATTGTAGCTGTAAAAATTTGGGGATTCTGGATTAACCCGCAAAAAATTTAGGGGGTTCTTTAGTTCAGCTGGATGATTGTTTGGCAGAATGTGTCTTTCAATTAGTGCATTAATAGACTGCTTATAGTTTCCCAAAACAACTGTTTGTTTTTTTTTTTTTTTCTTTCGCCGTGGGAACAAGTTTGTTTTTCGTTGACACACTGCCTCCTTGTCAATAATTGGTGAGATATTATTATGTAAACCATAAAAAAATGCTAGCTATTAAATAACAAGTGTTAATTGGAGTTTACTCTTGGCGGTTTGTTTTATTGTTCTTCTATTCGTGAAAATTGCTTGGTGGAGGGGGTTTTAGTGGCCCTGAGTTGAAATTGGGTTTTTCTTTCTTTCTTTTTTTCTGAGCCGAGCATTGTGTCTGAATTGTTTCAGTTTCTATATGGAATAAATTGTGATGTATTTTTCAGTTTAAATTTTGTTTTAAATGGGAAATCCAAAAATTATGTGATAATTAGTTATCTTCCGTGATTATCTATCTTTTTGTACCTTTGTGCATGTAGCTCTTATAGGATTAGACTTAGTGCAATGTTGCCTTATGATTTAGATCATGAGTTCAAGCAACAAAAAAACTTCTTTACAGGGTAGGTATAAGACTGTACAAATGACCCTTTAAACCCTACGACTAAGAACCACGAATGTGATAATTAGTTACTTTTCATGATTATCTATCTTTTTTATCTTAGTACATGTAGCTCTTGTAGGATTAGACTTAGAGCAATGTTACATTATGACTTTAATCGTGAGTTCAAACCACAAAACACTTCTTTACACGGTAGGAGTAAGGTTATGTACAAATGACCCTTTAAACCCTATGACTAAGAAACATGAAAAATCTCTTTACAGTGTACGTGTAAAGATATGTGTGTATGACGCTCCTATACCCTATGACTAAGATGCTCATGTGCTTTGGCTTTTTATACATGTAGCATTTTATAAGATGTGAGGAACTCTAATGAATAATCTATAGTTTATGTGATGAAATATGGCTTCTAGCAAAAAATTTTGGTCAACAAAAGGACATGTGTCACGGACAAGAACTAAACTCTTTTCCCTTTTTATGCCTAGCTTTGGTTCGGCATGGAAACCCAGGTAACCTTGGTTGGGGTCATTGAGGCAAAGAAAAAGGCCGGTTCCCATTGTTCTCACCAGTTTTATGGAATAGTACCCCTGTTCTTTTTCTGTTTAATTTATCACCATGATAAACAATATTAATTTTCTTTGCAGGTTTTATAAGCTGTTAATTTTTCTGCTTTTAGGCAGTTTCAGTTATTGTATTTATTTTTTATTCTCTAGGACTATTCATAAGTACTTTTATTTTGTTTGAGTTATGAGGCTGATTTTGAGCCGCCTTCTAAGAGCAAATACCTTCATTTAAGAGTTTTTTTTTTCCTTCAGGTTTCGAATAATACAGATTTTGTTTCTTTCTAGAGCCTTTTGTCTTTTGTTTTCATATTCCGAGGACATCAGGGATTCAGGATTGATACCTTTAGGATCAATACAGTTTCTTCTTATACTTTTCTTGCTATTATCCTGCATCAACTTCTATGTATGGAGAAGGAAATGCATATCCCATTTATCTTGATCTTAAAATGGGTATAGTCATTTACGTGCCTCATGATGGGAAGAAATTCTGTGATTGGAGCAAACGCGACTCCAAATTCTCTAGGCTCAGAGTCGGTATGATTTGTCTTTTTTTCTGTTTTCTTTTTTTATATATATATATATCTATCCTAGAGACTTGGCTTAGGTAGTTGCTGATAAAATCATGAGGTTATTCTTTTGAATGGAAATTGATATTTCCTGAAGTTTAACTAATAGTTGGAATGCTTTTCTGACCCGGACTGAATTTCCACTGTATGAATGAGTCTAGAAATGCTAGAAATGAAAAGATTTCCTGTAGTTCTTGACAGAGGAAGTAGGAGTTGAGGCTCTGTATGGGTTCTAGGTTGATGGGCAGCCTGGTTGCAAAGAAGGAAGGCTTACAGTGAGTTTTTGCTTCCATTTGAAAGTAAATTTGAAAATATGGGAGATAAGAAACCTGTATTAAAGGTTGTTTCTTCAATGAGGATCTCGTAAGATGGAAACTAGATCTTTTTGAAAGTAAAGCAGCTTTCTACGGTCGAGAACACTCCTTATTGGTCATTCCACTATTTGATGTTCTTGTACTGTGATCTGGCTTCAGTAGCAGAGAGACATGAGATATTGAAGAAGTCCTTTCAGTGTGAAATTTGTGGTGATCAGGTGTCGTACTATTTGGCATGTCATTCTTCTTATTGCTGGGTTGGTCTTCGTTATTCAAATTTACACTTGTTTAATGAATCTTCATTCTGCTGTGAGATACATGAATGAAGCTGCTAAACTTTTAAAGGTGTCCCTTGGAGCCAAGTTTGGATTTGATGGAAGTCCATGACCAGCCTCTTTTTCTAAAAGAGGTTGTTTGGATTTTTCATTAAAGCAATCTGCAGGTGTGGGAGAGCTATGTTATCTGCTTTTGTTACGTGGTTGACGGGATCTATCTGTAGAAAATCTGACCTTTATGAGCTTCCAATAGGAACAATACATACACAGTTGTTGAAAAATGACATGATGTTATAGGAGTTTCCAGTTTTTAAACTCCTTCAATTAAGAGAGAACATTTACATTTTTAGGTCCTTTGCTCAATGATGGATGTAGATATATTAATGATTTATTTCATACATTAAAAGATGTAGAAAAGGAGAATTATTTCCCACTTTTCCTACCCTGTTTTGAAGCTCATTTAGTTTAGCTCGACTTATGGGAAATAGCTTTTAATTTTTGAGAGAATTAGCTTCTGAGACATTGCTTTTCCCTGCTGCTGCTTGGTTCTCTGTTATTCTCGGTATTACTCACGAAGTTTTCCATGAAACTTTTGATATTATTAGCTGATGTCCTTGACAGTTTCTTTTGGCATTATCTTATGAATTTCAGACCTTTTTTTTTTTTTGGGCGTAGATATCATCTTGAGAGCTACACAAGTGACTATACACTTCAAGTCTTGGTTGGGTACTGTGTGGTCTACATTTTCATGCAGACTTTCATGATTCCTGGGACAATTTTCATGTCTTTGTTAGCTGGAGCCCTTTTCGGTGTCTTCAAAGGCATGACTCTCGTAGTCTTTGCTGCAACTGCGGGCGCCTCTTCATGTTATTTCCTATCAAAATCAATAGGGCGGCCCCTCATCCTTTCCGTCTGGCCAGACAAACTGAGTTTCTTCCAAGCTCAGGTGATCAGTTAAACTCTTCTGAAAAGTGGTAACCAAACTAGTCCTAGTGAAATTAACCCCTTCCGTTTCTTTTTTAAAGGTGGCTAAAAGACGCAAACGGTTGCTTAACTACATGCTTTTCCTAAGAGTGACACCAACCCTACCGAATGCATTTATCAATGTAGCTTCTCCGATTGTCGATGTGCCTTACCACATATTCTTCCTCGCAACATTCATGGGACTGATTCCTGCTTCCTTTGTCACAGTCAAGGTAGTTTCCTGGGTGGCTCTTCTGCCCTTTCCTTCTTTTTGTTCTGAAGCATGTACTTGGACTATCTTTCTTTTCTTTTCTTTTTTGGAACAACTTCTCTAGTTCAAAGAGTTGAAGTTGGATCAATTGAAGCTGCATCTCTTCTAGAACATCCCTTTTATTGGATCTATTTTTCTTTGTTTTGTGTTGCATTGCACAGGCTGGATTAGCTCTTGGAGAGCTGCAGTCTTTGAGCGACCTTTACGACTTTCAATCGATAGCCGCTTTGTTCTTGATCGGGATTGTCATGATTACTCCCAGTCTAATGAGCCAGAGCAAGTTATAGCAGCCCGAGAGTCGGACCGTTCGGCATGCGGCTGGTCCCTTTCAGATGTGTACAGTTTCAAATTGAATTATTTGGTCAGATGATTGAATGGGTACGCTGTGTTATTTAGTGATTCAAGTGACTCCAATGATAGGAATTTTTCTAAGCTTATGATGAATCTCGTTATATATTAAATTCATTTGCAAAATATATAAAATGCAAGAACCCTGCCCCTTCAATTATTGTACCCCTTCAATTATTGTAATATATCAGCTTGATGAAACTACTAGTATGGTTGATGATCTAATCTTTGGACGATATTACATTAAATTCAATGGAATGATGAGATTAGATTTATATAAACGACTCTACTTAATAAAGTTTAGGTTTATTCATTTTGAGGCCGTGACGCTCAACCTCGAGTCCCGAGCTATGCTTTTAGGTTTTATTCATCGGTTCTAAGGTATTTTGTCTCTGAGCGAACCAATTTGGTTGTCTCTCTGTCTAATTTTTTTCATCTAAGCCGATCTGAGCGGTATTCAAAATAGGTTTTGAGATATATCGTTGAGCATTTGATAATAAATGACGCATTCGAAAACTAAAGCGCATGCTAGAAAGCACTTTGAAAGGTGTAATGGGTGCATGGAGCCGGAGCCCAGCATGTTTACCCGCTGGGCCAAGTATGATTAATATGGGTCTGGTTCATGAAAGAGTGTTTAATAAATTTGGTAACTAGAGCCCGGTGATGAATGAGCTTTATAGGTGTGAGGTTAATTAATTTCATCTATAATTGATGGGTACAGTATAACCGGTCTAGAAAAAAACTGCTCAAACTGTTTCGTCTTATCAAGATGGTTATCACGGGTAGTTTTTGGCCGGTGGTTATTATGGAGAAAAATAACCACCTCCGCCTATATAATGATCCTAGTGATGGGTATAGTATAACCGGCCCAGGAAAAAACTGTTCAAACCGTTACGTCTTATCAAGATGGTTATCACGGGTAGTTTTTGACCGGTGGTTATTATGAAGAAAAATAACCACCTCCGCCTATATAATGATCCTCATTCCAAGGAGAAAAGGAGAATGGGAGAAAACTGTAAGGAAAACCTCCAGAAATAGAGATTAAAGAAATTGCCAAAAAAGGGAAAAAAGAATAGAGGAAAAAATCCCTTCTCAGATATATCTAAGCCTTGATAATCCCTGGAGGCCAGCCAGAGAGAGAAAGAAGGAATAAGGCTTGAGAGGAATAAAAAGAGAAGCTTGGCCGATCGGCCTTCACTGAGCCATGTGCTCCGTCCATCCGTCCATAATATAATCCTCCATCCCAAAGAGTCATCTCTATCCCAGAATGGAGGAATCCAAAAGAAGAAGATTCTCTCTCTATATTCTTGGAAGCATGACTTCCACAAAATACTCCACCCACCAAATATGCATCCTCCGATTATCTTTCTATATTCTTGGAAAGACTTCTGATTTGAGCGTCGGAGGGTTTACGATGGGAATAATTTCCGTCGACCTCTGACGTCTCGTTTTTAGTTGTGTTGTACAGGACTCAGATTCAAGACTATGGAGATGGATCCACATCAGATCGACCAACAAGAAGATCAGATTTGCGACCCCTGATCCGTAGGACAATCCGAATTTCTGGTACGCAACATTGGCGCCGTCTGTGGGAACCGACCAAAAAGCCAATTTTTTCACTAAAAAGTATAAGAACAAAACTGTCTACTTACAGCAAGCATTCCGACCATAGAAATTAGACGACTTCCTAAACAAATGATGGTAGTGCTCACCCTGCCATTGGCGCATTGACGCTTGGGGGCTGGGTGCTACTTCCTATCTTCTGCGATTTCCCAACAAG
>JAOVVI020006230.1:0-15809 GCA_028571085.2 Nepenthes alata | reverse complement strand
AAAAGTATAAATAAATAAAAGATGAAGGTATGAGTGCACTTGTTTCGACCCGATCTACAACCTTTTTAACTAGCTCGAGGCCGCATTCAAACTCAAGAGCCTTAATTTCCTCAATCCCTCTCTTCTCCTTCACTCTCTCTCTTCTCCTTCGCTCTCTCTCTGGATAGTTGGAAATAATGCGTGAAAATTTCTGACACACTTTTATAATTAGACTGGCGCTTGAGCACCAGTCTAGCGCAAATCGAGCGCCAAGGCCACCGAAGGGCCTCGCTTAAGTGCTCATCGAGCGCGGCAGCTCTACCTACCCACGCACCGGGCGCGCTTGAACATGCCTTGAGCGTGGGCATTATAACTGAACGCGTTCTGGGAGCGCCTCAGGGGCCACCCAGGCGCCGGGTCTCCCGACCCCTCATTTCACTTATGATATTAATTTTTCACATACAATTAAACATAATCTTAATTATATTAAATTAATTACTCGTAATTACGATATTTAGAATCCGATATATTATAATGTTCCCCCATATATAGAAATTTCGTCATCAAAATTTAACGAACCTCAAAACTCAATAGTTTGAAAAAATTCTTTGAGAGTTCATTCTTCACATTCCTATGTCACATCCTTGATGAAATGATCATTCCCAGAAAACATTAACCAAATAAATTATCCTAATTTCTAATATTTAATATTAATTATCTAAATTTAGGTCAAAACCTTATCATAAGTCAAATTTCTAATCTCCCACAAAGGTTTAAATCAATCACATATTTTTCTCAACCATCGATGTAACGGAGATTTCATGATAATCCACAAAATCTGAGACAGTCCAGATTTATTGGTTATTTCCTCGACATAATTCAAATCCTCGAACGATCTAATGAATTTCTTTTTCAGCTCATCCTAAACCTCAAAAAATAATCATTTACTTAGATCCTTAGTCTTATTCTAAAATCTCTGGACCATGGGCTACCCGCTACCACTGTGCTACTCTGATTGACTATTTACTAGCATGCTAAAAATCCTCTTACAATTCAAATTTATTGATCCATATTGGACACATAAGTTACATGACAGTTAAAGGCCAAAGAAATTTCAAAGGTATCGATACATCTAAGGCCAAATCCATAATTCTCAAATTATAATCAATTTAAGAAACACAATTGAAACGATCACCTAGAAATTTAGCACAGCCTCAAATTACTACCTAAGCCTCGAATCCTAAATACTCTGTAAACTAAACTTATTATCATATTGGCATACTAACGAGCCAACTTAATCAATCCAATCGTACCATCCAAATTCACAATAAATGGGTCGTCCTTGTTAGCTAATCCACAATTAGCTAAACACCCAAAATCCTTACCGTTCCAATAACCCTGAAATAAAACCATAAGGACTTCTCATCTCATAATTTTATAACATTAACACTCCGAATATAATTCTATCTCCCAATTCAAAAGCACAACATTCCATTTTGCTCAGATATTAGGAGTTGCTTGCAATTCACCCTTCAACATCTCCTATGAAACATTAAAAAAAAACATATCAAGTCTAGAGACTCCCAATATCAAATATCAACACCAGTGTCTATTTTCTTTAAAAGACATTAAAATTTATCTTCACAGTCCTCAAGCAATTTACCCACTTACACTAATACATAATCATATTCTCTATATGACATGACTACTTAAACCTTTAGAATCAGCTGGACAATAACTATATCTATAAGAAAAACCTATAAATCTTCAAAACAAGGATTTCAAATGCTAACTGCAAACCATGGGTGGTTTAGCTCTGATCATAGGCTTCTCCCCCATTGAATCCAAGGACAACCACCCATATACGATGTAAAAAATATATAACTTAAATCTTGCTCAAAAAGTATCATATTTTACTATAATTTACTAGATCTATCAGAGATCAACCAAAATAATATAATCGACAATTACCCTCCATTCCTCGAAAACTATCTTCACATATTTCATTCCAATGAATATCAATTCTTTCAAGTCAAATGTCCAACGGACACTGCATTTCTTGATTAATTCTTAACAAAAATCCTTCCGAATTCACCTAGACTCAAGATAACCGCATACTTTCATGATATCAATCAGTCTTTCCTAAATTAGCCATTGTTCAAGACTCTACAGAACTATATTCATGCTATTGAAGAAATTACATGCACAATATAACATTTTCTTTAATCAAACTTACCTTCTTCACTCAATTAAGCAAACGGTCAACAACCTTCTTAATCCATGATATAGTTCTCAAATAGAGTTCATAGATCTCCCATAATTTTTTTAATTCACCGATAAGGCCATCACAATATTGACCCAAGTATAGTGCAAGGATCCAATCCATAAAGTCCATAGAAATACTAACGAACCTACAAACACAAATGACATTGCCGAAACTTGTAACGACCATATCTCATCCTGAATGCTACCACGGGCTTAACTCCCAATTATCCATAATTAATAATTTTATGGGTACAGATCGACCCTAGGAAACACCAAGTCCTTACAATAGATTGAATGAGTCTCTTAATTACTTTTCCAATGTCCACTTATCAAACTATATATCTTCCAAAGAACATAAAGTTTTGGTCATCCACAAGTAACATCATCGGTTCATCTTAGTCATCCCAAAGGTTCTAAAGCATCCCACAGCGGCACCTAATTGATACTTACTCGATTCTATACGAAATCCTAAAAAATCGATACCGGTATCGACACAACCTCGAATTACCAATCAAAAGATAAATCACCATAATCTTTTTTTCTGAGAAATATCCTCAAATGCTTACATAGCCAAAACTGTTTGGTGACCACTAGATGACTTCCATATGTGACCTCATGTGCTAATTAAATTAGATACATATCCTTATTAAACGACTTGCTAACATAACAATACTAATTTTCTGATACCTTGACCAATTGTGTCTCATACCCAAATTTTTACAATCCGATTACAAGATATAATATCCTTATCAACCCAATTCATACTATTATGACGACTCACCAACCAATTTATCACTAACATCGTATCAAAGATCAATACCACAAATCAAATCATATCACCCCAACCAATTATATTTATGAACCTAAGAATATGTCATAAATATCGATATAACTAATACAAGTCTATGGTCCTTAATAAATTCAGAATATGAATTTCAAAATTTCATATAAATTCAGTCTAGGAAACACAATATGAAAATATAGATTCAGAATTTCAGCAACACACATATTGAAACATTAAAATTGGAAGATCTTACCTTAATCATCATACGTCTTCATCTACTTATTCCATCTAACCTATACTATCTTAGATTTTCACATAAGATTTAAATCAAACCAAAGGTATTTATTCTTTGATACCAATTATAATGGACCATATTTTTTAACCAGAATTCGACAGAATTTTAGCTATAAAACGGTTGTCAAATTGATACAAACCTATACAAAATCCCTGTACGACACAAAATATAGCCACAATATCACAACATAGTATCCAAAAGCCACTACAAAAACGTGTCACCAACATCATAATTTAAATTATGACGTCAACTCATATAAGATACCATTAGATACCTAAATAAATCTTAAAAACTAGTAAAAGTATTTATATTTGTCAAATATAGTAGAAGTTAGACTACATGTATATCATTATCATCATTATCATACATATACATCAATATACAAATCGATCTCAATGAACCAAGTACTCCATGAGGAAGATGTAAAATTATAAAACTAAATCCACAAAGCTCTTATTCCAAGATTTGTAGCCTAACCAACTCCTAAATTCTACTCTACCTCATTAGGCATAATGGCATACTTATTTGAAAGAAAGAAAATAGTAATTGTGAATCAAATACTCAACAAATATAATATAAGCAAAGGTAATAAAAAATATATGCATAATAAAGCAGGGAAAGGATATGAGACTATAATGAAGATGTATAAACATGAAATGTAAATAAATACATTTTTAGAATTTATTTATCTTTTTTATTTTATTTATTTTTTTTAAGTTCTAAAACATACAAAAATTCTATTATTTTTGCGGATCAGGGCCAATAGGTCTTACCAACTAACAGTGCGGTCGAACGAAAAAATAAATGTGTTTGTTTCTATATATTCTAAAGTAAAGACCCATATAATTCAAAATCCTATTATGAGCGGTATACCTTTAACCTAAGATATAGGGCCATAACACATATGCCACCATATCTCCCATTGCCCAATATCTCCCATTGCCCATAACACATCCTCTTACTTTCATAATAATATTTTAAGGTATACCAGAAAATACTATCATCTAAAATATAAATTTTTAGTCTAATTTTATAATTATTTATTCTTAGAAAATTTTATACTCATTTATAAAATATTATTCTCACTCCAAAATAATGGTTCATCAAACATAACATATCATAAACTTTTCTTCTTATACTTCTCATAATTTATATAATTCTTATGAATTTACGTCTTCATATAATATAAATTATATGCATGATCATCATAAAATATGAAGAAAATAAATATTCTTACAACCATAAGCCCAACATGACTTTAGAGCTTTCAGATGATAAATTCTTTCATAAAAGCATACAACATGATTTTCAGAGTATATATAAGATAACATATATATACCGTACATATGAATAAATATCTCAATTCACGTCCGATAATATTTTCAGAACCCATAAAATAATATATGCAAAATATATTAAAAAATATCAAATATTCAGAGTACCCGCATCCATAAAGTTAGCGTTATAAATTTATAAAGTTAAAGCATATATAAATTATAATTAATTTGGGTAAAATCAAAGGAGGCGGTGGTTAGAATTTTCGAAGAGTATAATTTTATATAAAACTATCAAATCGGATATTCAATTGATAAATTAACATATTCAATGTATGGGTAATGACATTATAGAGCCAATTCATGCAAAAATTTTAAAATAAATGGTAAAACCGTTCAGGGTGAAGGGTTAGGGTTCCACATTTAAAAACTGGTCAAAATTATAAAATCGGACATGAAATCAATATATGTGCATACTTAAGTCATGAATAATATAAAATATAAATTTAATTGGGTATCGAAATAATAATATCCAAAAAAATAAAAGTACAGATAAATGAAAGAGAAAAGTATGAGTGTACTTATTTCGACCTGCTCTATAATCTTTTTAACTAGCTCAAGGCCGAATTCAAACTCAAGAACCTTGATTTTCTCATTCTCTCTCTTCTCCTTCGCTCTCTCTCTGGACCATTGAAAATAACACATGAAAATCCTGACGTGCTTTTATAATCAGATTGGCGCTCGAACACAAGTCTAGCACGGATCAAGCGCCAAGGCCATGGAAGGGCCACGCTCAAGTGCTTATTGAGCATGGCAGCTCTGCCTACTTGCGCCTCGAGCATGCCTCGAGTGTAGGCATTCTACCCGACTGCACCCTCGATGCGACTCGGGCGCCACCCATGCGCTGGGTCTCCTGACCCCTCATTTCGCTTCTGATACTAATTTTTCGTATATGCTTAAACCTCATCTTGATTACATTAATTTAATTACTCTTAATTACGATATTTGAAATCTAGTACATTACAAAGTTGGAGAAAATAAAGAAGTAGTTGTAAAACCTATTTCAGAATGATTTTATCTAACCAAGTGTGTCACATTAGGGTACATTATTTTTTTTTTTGTAAAGAAGAATGATATGACTATGGGGTTGTACATAAACTATTGGGAGTTAAAAATATAATTATCAAGAATAAGTACATATTATCAATAATAGATAATTTATTTGATTAGTTACAAGCACTCCAAGTGTGTTTAGATATTGACTTTTGATCTGGTTTCCATCAACTAAAAATCAAGTAGGATGATATAGCAAAGACAACCCTCCGAAAAAGTTATGGTCATATGGATTTTTCATAATGTCTTTCAGACTAAGTAATGCCCCTACAATATCTATGGATAATGAATCGTGTTTTTTAATCATATCTAGATAAATTTGTAGTGATTTTCATTGATGATATATTGATATATTCAAGGAGTTACAATGAATATAAGACTCATTCAAAGATCATCCTGCAAACACTTAGGGGAAGAAGGTTATAAACTTTGGCTCGAGAAAATAATTTTTTAGGTCATGTGATTTCTAATAAAAATGTTTCAGTTAATTTAAAAAACATAGAAACAATGACAAGTTGGAGCCGACCAACAAATGCAACAAAAGTGAGAAGTTTTTTTTGGTTGGTTGGATACTATAGAAAGTTTGTAGAGAAGTTTTCAAAGATTGTGATGCCATTGACCCATCTAAAGGAAAAGGTGGTGTTTTGTTGAGATGATGATTATGAAAGAAGTTAAAGGAGTTAAAGGACCATTTGGCAACTACCCCAATCTTAGCTATTCTGAACGGATCCTAGGAATATATAGTTTATTGTGATATGTCCAAAAATGGCATGGGTTGTATATTAATGCAGCATGTAAAGTCAATTGCTTATGGATCGAGGTAGTTCAAGACTAATGAAAAGAACTACCCCACCCATAACTTGGTGTTAATGGTAACCATTTTCGCATTGAAAATTTAGAGCATTATTTGTATGGAAGAAATTTTTAGTATTTTTAGGTCACAAAAGTTTAAAATATTTATTATCTAAGAAATAGTTAAATATGAGACAAATAAGATGGATGAATTTATTGAATAACTTCGATTGTGAAATCAATATCAACTGAAAAAGACTAACATAGTAGCTGATACTTTGAGTTATAATTTGACAAATTTAATAGCTCATTTGAAGATTAATGAAATAGAAATGCCGGATAGCATGAATGCATGTAATATTAGAAGTTATTCTCAAGGTACGTGTATGATTTTATTGCAATGTTAGATATAACTTGAGATATTTGAAATAATCAAGAAAATGTTAATCGATTATTCATGTTTTATGGACATAGCTAGAGATTTGGGTAGATAATCTAGAGCTAATTTTAACATTTAGACCGAAGTAGTTTTGAGTTTTCAAAATTGAATATATTTACCAAACTTTGAATAATTGAAAGAAGAATTTTTTAATAAAGCTCATCAATCTAAATACACAATCCTCCTTGGAATAAATAATATGTATCAAGATTTATGAATGATCTTTTAGTGGATGAACATGAAGAGAAAAATTATGACTTTTGTAGGACGGTATATGGTTTGTCTACAAGTAAAGGCTAAGTGTAAAAGCTATTAGGCTTTTCACAATCGTTTAATACTCCTCATTGAAAATTAAAGCACGTCACAATAGATTCTATGACAGGTTTGCCAAGAACATCAAGAAATCATAATAGTGAAGGTGATCAATGATCAGTTAACCAAGTCAGGTCATTTTATTATTGTTAGAATGACATTCTTGAGGGACCATTTGGCAAGATTGTATATCAATAAAATAGTGAGACTTTATGAGATTCCAACTTTAATTATATTAGATCTAAATTTGAGGATTATATCTAAATTTTGATAGAGTTTACATCATGCGCTGAGCACCAATTTAAAATTCAGTATGGCATATTATCCACAAATGGACAAGCAATCAAAGAGAATGATTCAAATTTTGAAGAATATGCTAGGAGCATCAATTTCGCAGATAAAAGAAAATTGAGATGACTATTTATAGCTAACAAAAATTTCCTACAACAATAATTGTCGAGCAAATATCAATATGGCACCCTTTGAATCACTATATGAAAGATGTCGTTCACTAATTCATGGGAAAGAAATTAGAGATTTGAGTCTTTTGGGATAGGAAGTGATCTAAGAGATGTCGGATAAAATTGAGTTAATTCAAGATTAGCTTCAAATTGCTTAAAATAGACAAAAGATTTATGTGGACCCCAAGTGAACTAAGCTGGAATTTGAAGTCAGAGATTATACATTTTTAAATATATCTCTATCAAAGAGAGCCTCTAGTTTGGATTAAAAGGGATTTTAGAATAAAAGTTTATTAAACTATTTGAGATTTTAAAGAGAATCAAAGAAGTGGCTTACGAATTAACATTATCCCTAAGCGAAGGAGATGTTCATAATGTTCTTCATGTCTCAATAATTTGCAAATATGTTTACTACCATTTGCATATTATTAAGAATGAATCATTTAGGATCAATGAAGATTTGATGTATATTGAAGAACCGATTCAAATTTTAGGATGAATGGATCAAGTGCTTCACATTAAAGTTATTCCTATTGTCAAAGTATTGTGGATAAATCATTCATTAAAAAAAGCCTCAGGAGATAGAGAAGATGAAATTTAGAAGAAATATCCCCATTTATTTCTTTATTAAAATATGTAAATTTTAAGGATGAAATTTCACAATAAGAGGTGAAATGTAAAATCTAAACCCTAACATTTATTTTAAAGATACTAAATTTAAGTAAATTAATAAATTATCGAGATTAATTATGAGTTTAAGTCAAAAAATTAAGTTTTGGATCAAAGTAAGTTAGGTTTGAATAGTATCTGATGTATGTTTGAGCCACATATGAGTGTACTCAAGACAGAATCATCAACCCAGATGTACTTATGATGGGGCATTCATGTATATTTGTTCCATAAGTTTGGCATTTGATATGAAGTTGTTGGGTGCCTGTGTATATACATGATTCAGGCATCACGTCTAATGTGTGCTTGTTGAACGTGTAAACACTAATCTACTATTTAAAAAAATTTCTAATCGATTTTTCTTATTTTATCTTGAGTTTTAAGAGAAGAGAAATAAAAAGTAGACGAAAAGAAAGAGATGAAGGGAGAGAAAGGAGAAAGTAAATTTAAAGTAAAATTTAAGTGAATCTAAGCAAATAATTAATAATTTCAAGTAAATGCAATTATATCTAAACCTATTTGTTCTTTTGTTATTAAATTGTTCTGAAATCTCTTATAATTTTTTATTCAAATATTTACATATATGATATTTGCTCACGTTTTTTATTATATCTTTCGTGCATGTTAATTGATTCTCATTTTATAAAATTGTTAAAAGATTATATCTCAAATTCATACATGTCAGATTGAAATCATGAAATCTTTGTAAATATATGCTTCCATGTCTTCTCTTTGCTAATAAATTGTGAAAACTCTACTGTTGATTTTTATAATTGTAATTTATTTTTTAAGAATTCTGAAGAAAATTATATATTGGTATTCAATGTAGAGTATCAGTTTTAATTAACTAAGAACAATTGTAAATGATTCATTGAATATGTTTAAATATGTCCTAATATATTATTTGTAAATTAAAAGTCAAATTTAATATCCATAGGACAAAGAGTGGCATTTGATACCAACTGTAAGGAATAATATGTGGTCGACACATTCATTAGTTACAAATAGTAACATATAGCCTTTAATTATAGAAAAACAATCATCGTCCAAATTTTGATATTCGACTATTATTAGTGATATCTTCTTTAGCTCTTGATTCTTATATGATTTTATGATTTTTATTTTTTTATATTTCATATTCTTATACATTGGAAAGATTCTAGCATACTGTATAATTTTATGCATTTACACAAATTTAATGTGCTTTATATTTATATGTTTCATCCATTCGAATGATTTTTATCGATTTTATGTTCCTTTATGTTTGTATATATCTAATATGTTTCGTAGGTAGAAATTTTGTATGATTTTACATCCATATATTTGTATGACTTTTTACATATTTTATCACAATTTTAAAATTATTAGTATTTCAATTTTGATCATAAGAATCAATATTTGCATATTCGTTTACTATATATATTCTACATGCTTTATTTGAGTGTTAGGTTTATTTTTCTCACCAGTTTACTAGCTTTTTTTATTATCAAACTTGGAAATATTTGTAGGGATTTCTGGCATCGGAAAGGCTTTTCAAAAGAAATAGTTATTAGAATATTTTATTTGTATTCCAAATTTTTTTATCAAAAAAAGTCAATCAAGTTTTAAATTATTGAAAATGCTTTTCAAAAGAAATAGTTATTAGAATTTTTTATTTGTATTTCAAATTTTTTTATCAAAAAAAGTCAATCAAGTTTTAAATTATTGGAAATTTCTGTTATAATTCTTATCCCAATGAAACAATACCTTCTTCTGAGTAAAGCAAGTCAAAGGCACTAAATTTTTTACAATTTTTTTGATAATATGCCAATAATATCTAATCAAACTAAGAGAACAACAAATCTTAGTGACATATGTTGACTACTTTTAATTAACAATTGCTTTAATCTTCTTTTGATCTACTACCACTCCTTTTTTAAAAATAATATATCAGAGAAAGGACACCTCCTTGAGCCAAATTTTACATTTTTTTAATTTTGTGAATAACCATTTATCTCTTAGAATCGACTATACGTTTCTCAAATGGACTTTACAATTCTCAAAACTCCATAAGAAAATTATAATATCATCAATAGAAGCTATCATAAATTATTTGAAATACAATTGAAAAACCAATTCATTAGATCGATGAACGTTATATGCACAACAGTTAAATTAAAAGTTATAATTAAAAATTCATAATAATCATACCTTATTCAAAAGGTTGTCTTTTGTACATCTTCTAGCTTTATCCTCAATCAATAATACTCCGAGCATAAATTAATGTTAAAAAGAACTCAACTCTATATAATAGGTTAAATAAATCATCAATCCTTAGTAAATAATACTTATTCTTAATCATGATCCCATTTAATTCCTAATAATCAATATACAATCTTATCTATTCTTCCTTCTCCTTCATAAGCAGCACTGGATCTTCCTATGACGATATACCAGATAAATCCTTTCTCTAACAATTTTTATAACTACTATGTTAATTCACTAATTTGATGGCACAATAAGAGAAGATCCTAACATCAATTCAAT
Organism: Nepenthes alata; assembly: GCA_028571085.2. Classification (NCBI taxonomy): domain Eukaryota; kingdom Viridiplantae; phylum Streptophyta; class Magnoliopsida; order Caryophyllales; family Nepenthaceae; genus Nepenthes; species Nepenthes alata. Next base: position 4,900 of record JAOVVI020006230.1, on the reverse strand, counting down.
GACAAATTCAATCTCCATGTTAAGAGGTAAACCAATAAATTGTTTTGGAAAGACATCTTTCAATTCTTTGATTACTGAAATTCTCTTTACAGGCACATTATAGCACCCAATAAAAATAACATAAGATAGGTTTAACAACCATCTCATATCAGGTGACATGCATGTAAAACAGAAATCAAACATACTAAGTCTTTGTCACTTCCTTAAAATTCAAAGGATTTATAACTCTAAATAAAAAATAAAATTTCATAACTCCTCAATAAAAAATATTTTTTTACATGAAACAATGAACACTCATATGATAATAGGCTAACCAATGCATAACCAAAGTAATATCAAATTCATACATTTCTAATAAAATCAAATTCATGGACAATTCGGACCTACTAACCCAAATAACGTATTAGGGATACATAATATCTGCCATCAATGACTTATCCATTAGAGTGGATGACACTAATGCATAGTTTAAAATTGTAGGAGGCGAACCCAATTTACAAACAAAGCGAAGGGTTGCAAAACAATGTGTAGACTCCAAATCAGCTAACATATGTGCCAAAGATTCAATGATTAGTATATTATCTTCAACTACTGATGTATTTTCTTGAGCATTATTGGTTGCCACTACAAAAGTTTTCCCTAAAATTGTAGTCTTTTAGCCTACGTGTCTTAATGAAAAGGGCACTTCTTCACTGTATGATCAACTTGGCCATAATTGAAACAAGTTTTATATTCCTTGTAGCACGACCGCCCTTCATGGTACTTCCTACAATGGTTGCATGCCAACTTCGATTATTGTGGTGTAGTTAGTGATAATCAAATTCTAATAAATTTTTTCTTATTATGCGACTTCAACTTTGAATGGGAACTTCTCAGTCCAAAGCTCTAGCCTCCTTGGCTTATATTCCTCTTCTCAAAAAATCTGGTTCTCTCTTGCTCCTACTCAGTGAGTGAGATTTAATCGAGCACTTCTTTACAAGTCTTCAAATGCAAGGGCACCAACTGATGTCCAATCTAATCCTCTAAACCTTAAAGAAACTTCATTGTCCTCCTCACTTCATCCATAAGCACATGCGGAATAAAACAAGTCAATTTAGTAAATTTGGCATCATATTAACCACCAAATGATGTCTTTGTCTCAACTGAGCAAAATTATCCTTCTTCTATTCATGAAAAATCATGAGAAAGTACTTCTTGAGAAATACTTCCAAAAATATGTCTTATGAGATCTCCTTGCTCTCCAAACCCCAAATTGTGCTTCTCATAGCACACCAATGGTCAACATCACCATCTGGCTTGTAAGTGGAAAACTTTACTTTCTGCTTATCCATGCAATTTATCACTTTGAACACCTTCTTCATTTTGTGGATCCATATCTCCACTTTAATCAAGTTGAGGTCGCCCAAGAATTTAGGGACTTCCTCATTAATAAAACAATCAAATGTTGTCATACTATGCCCTTGATTTTCATGTCCCAGATTCATCTCATGATCCACATGTGGATCACCACTGGACCATGATCTATAATATCCGTCATTCTTGCCATCATAGCCAAAGAGTACTTCTTAACATATTAGTACCGATTACTCAATAAATTTTAACATTTAATTTCTAAAATTATTAAAGACACTTTTGTTATGACATGTGCTCTAATACCATCTTTTTTGTCCCAACTCTGATATAATCAAACAATAATAACATTAGAACTAAAACTTACCTACATACAATATTCATCAAACTAAAACTGACTTGGACATAACATGTCGAAATCCATAAGAAAGATCCTTAGATCAAATATTGTTGTCATAGGAATAGCTAAAATATTAGCATCCATCCCAAACCAACACTGTATCTGCTCAAACCATAAATCAATATAAAAGGAGTATCTAACAAAAAATTTAAATATAAGAATAACAAAATCTTAAATTCTATTAAAAGGGAAATGTCCAAATGTTAATACAAACCCAAAACACAAATAGAACATTCTAAACTATTTTTTTACGATTAGTTCTCCATCCAATGATCACATGCAAAAATACAAAAAGATCAATTCTCACATAATATATTCTAAAAAATAATTTTATACAAAATGTTGAAAATACACTAATACATAGAACAAACAAAACATACTAAAAATGTACGAAGACCAAGAATAGTAAATTACAATCACATGTGAAAATAAAAAATGTTCAATTCTCAAAGAATATATTCTAAAACATAATTTTATATAAAATGTCTAACATTTACTAATATATAGAATATACAAAACATACTAAAAATGTAGGAAGACCAAGAAACACGTAAAAATATATCATAAAATATGAAAATTGAAGGATCATATATAAATAATGTTAAAATATTTACTGTCTCTCTTTATATAAATAATCTAATCTACACATGAAATAATAAGAAAATTATGCGAGAATTTAAGGGAGCGTAATAAAGTCATTTGAAATGAATAATCTTGGCATGATATAATACTTTATTGGAATAGAGGTTAATCAAAAGATAGATGGCATATTTATCTCCCAAAAGAAATATACAAACGACCCATTAAAAAAATTCAAAATTAATTGATATAAGGCAATTGCTACTCTACTTATTATAAATTAGAAACTAAAGAAACAAGATGGATCTTTAACAGTAAATGATTCAATATACAAAAGCGTCATTACAATTTTTCTATATTTTACAACAACACATCCTAACATGGTATACTTTACAAGTTTATTGTCAAGATTTATACATAACACAAGCCAAGAGTACTATAAAATGGCAAAGAAAATCCTTGGATACTTGCAAGGTGATACAAATTTGATATTTAATATAATTTTATTATTAATTCAAGACTATAAGGCCATACTAATAGTGACTAGGCTGGATAAAAGGATGACATAAAAAATATTTACAGCATATTTAGTTATTAGAATAGAATAAGGTAAAAATTGAATAATTATTTTTAGAAAATATAATAGAATATGAATAGAGTTAAAAATTATTATTTTTATATTGATTGTTGAAATAGAATAATTTAAAAATTTATATTCTAATGTTTGATTTATAGAATAGTATGAGAAATAATGTGATAATTTATCATAATGACTTTTTTACCATTATTCAAGAAAAAATATATTATTTTTCCTTATATATATATATATACACACACACACATACATATATATATATTATTTTAATTATTATTTAATATTGAAAAAAAACTTTTTATCCTAAAGTGTACAATCAAGTTTTGACCCTGGTAAAAATAGCAAAGCAGTAAAAATTAAAAATTTAATACACGTAAAGAATATTTATTTCTAGATACTATTGATAAGGACAAGCATGTAAAATATAAACGAGTATAAACAATAATAAAAAGTCATAATTTTTGGTGATGAAGAAAAAACTTGATATCCACGATAATCGAGAAAAATCGTTCAGGCTTCAACAGCCAGGGAAGCAATGCACTATAAAAATTAACTTACAGATCGGGTGATAACGATGCGCTAATCTAGCCGACTTACTCATGTCTCGTGATTCCTACCAAGGAACTCATTGGATTTGTCCGCAGCAATGGAACCGGACACCTTCCCGTTTTTACGTCAATCTTTCCTCTTTAGCCACTTGAATTGTCGAACACGATCGAGTCTCCTTCTTCAACGTACTGACGTCTCCAACGAAGATAGAAGAATGTAAATATTTGAATGGCAAAGAGAAAATATAGAGAAAACTAGTTAGAACATAAAGCACAATGTTATAGTTTTTAGTTTTCTCAAAAGAAGCAAAATCAATGAAGTTTTAATAGTAATTTTTTTCAAGTGGGGCACAAATTAATCTGCCAAAGGTCCTAGAGTTCCAAAAATATAAGCCAAATATTTATAGATGGCTCAATTATCACATTTAAAAAGTTGCCCGTTGTCGCGGCGCTCGAGGGTAGCTCGAGCACGCAGCGGACGCACGGAGTGATTTTGGAGAAACCCTACGTGCGCTTGAGCGCGGGGACAGCGCACAGCGAGCGGGACCTTTTTAAATTTTGGGGTCAAGCAGGTAGCGAGCACACAGAGGGCACGGGGCTTCAGGTTTTTGGGCTCGAGCGGCTGGAGAGCACATGGCAGATGCGATATCTATGGAAGTCGAAACGAACAGCAACGGATGAATATTGATACAACACTTCGACAATGCCTAACCCGATATCGATGTAATAAAAATATTGTCATGGAATGGGCCAATCATAAAAATAGCGCTAACAAAAATAATATATGTTTTTATTATATAAAATACATATTTTAATAAATATTTATGTAATTATATGTATAAAATATATAATCATATAAAATATAACTATATATTATATAATATATTTTTTAAATAATTATATATTTAATAATTATATAAATTTTTATCATAGAAAATATAATAAACATGTTAAATATGTAATACTTATTATAATATATAAAATACATATTTATTCCTTATCATATATAAATATATAATTATATATAAATAAAATATATATTTATATATATATACATATTTAATAAAATACATATTATACTATATAAATTATTATAATATATAAAATACATATAAAATTCAATTGATTGGTGTAATAATTATTATTGTTGCGTCACGGGTCCGCGGTTGTCTGTACGGATTAGGGAGCCTCCGGATTTTGTGTCACTCTGAAGCGTTCGGAGGAGGGTCCGATCCACGTCTCTATTAACCTGCGACCTGCACAATACAATCAACAAACAAGAGGTCAGAGGCCAACGGGGGGCTATCCCCCGTCGGCACTCCGACGCTCAAGTCAGATATCTTCCGCAATGAACGGAGGAGTACATGCTAAGATGTAGTGATGAGGGGAGTGCGAGAGGGATGTACCTGGAGGCGTGAGCTCCATGGA
>JAOVVI020006229.1:0-15809 GCA_028571085.2 Nepenthes alata | reverse complement strand
TTTCCCGTTGGACTGGGCTGGCCTTCCCTCGTGGGCTTCCGATTTTCTCATGGGCCGCTACTTGCTTCGTGGGCCTGAACCTGTCTCAGGGGCCTGGACTTGGGACCCAACAAAAATATTATTTTAGCAAGTTAAGTAGCAATTTTTATATTATAATTTTAGTAAGTTAAGTAGTAATATTTGTATTATAATTAAATTATATTACCTTCCGCCTAAGGGGAAAAAAAAGAAGGAAAAAGAGCTGTAAAGATCATTGCGGTATTTAATTTTCACTCATTTACTAAAGTACGGTGATAGCTGTATATGTTCTGTATTATTCAATGAGCCTCCTTAGGAAAATATCTTTCTTTTTTATGTAATATTTTTCAGTAATATGTTTCTAATTTATTTTTTTATCACTTTTAAATAATTAAATATATAAATAAATGAAGGTTATAAATAATGAATCGGATTTTTTTAAGAAAATTAAAATATTTATTTGATGTAACTAAAATATTTTGATATTCAAATTTATGTCAAAAAAAATTCAAGCAACGTTCTCAAACTAAGAAACCGGTGTGCCCTCACGCGTTTCCCTCGTCTTCCTTCCTCCTCCATTAACGATCTTGGAAACTCAAGAGAGCAACACTCCCCACGCCACTCGCTCTCTCTCTCTCTCTCTCTTAATTCTCCGTTCCTTCCCAACACGCTCAGTTCCCGCGCGCTCTCTCTCTCTCTTCAGACGGTCGGACAGATAATTTCCTTTCCTTTCCTTTTCAACCCCAATCTCCCCATTAAAATCCATCTGTAACCAAACGTAAAACCATTGCCCGAACGTTCCCCGGGTGAAAAACGATGAGAAAATCGAAGCCCTCCACGCTCTTCCTCACTCTTATCTCTTTTTACTCCCTCTACTCTTTCGTTCCTTTTTTTGTCGCTCAGTCCACTTCGCCGGACGCTCCGGCAATGCAGGAACTCAAGCGAGGACTAACCGTGCCGTCTTCGCTAAAATGGTCCGACCCGAACCCGTGCTACTGGCAGCAGGTACGGTGCGACTCAAACGGACGGGTCATCCGTATCCAATTAGGCAATTCGGTTGTCTCCGGCAATCTCTCTCCCGCCATTGCCAACCTCACGAGCCTCCAAGTGCTGGAGCTCTTCAACACCAAAATCTCCGGCCCTCTACCAAGCTTGCATTACCTTTCCTCCCTCCAAACTTTGAATATCATGAACTGCCAGTTCAATTTCATCCCAGATGATTTCTTTAACGGGTTAACGTCTCTCCGTGAAGCTTATCTCGATAGCAATCCCTTCCAGAGCTGGTCGATTCCCGAGAGGCTTACTACGGCGTTGTCTCTCAAGAATTTCTCGGCGAATTCCGCGAACGTCGTCGGAAAAATACCCGATTTTCTCAACTCCAGCACCTTTCCGGGCATGATTCAATTGCACTTGTCGGGTAATAGTTTGCAAGGCGGGTTACCCGCCGGGTTTTCCGGGTTTTCGATACAGTCTATGTGGCTTAATGGACAGAAGGATAAAAGTGGGACTCGGACGCTTAACGGGTCGATAGAAGTGCTAATGAATATGACTGAATTGGTAGTGATATGGCTGAATTCGAATGGATTAACTGGCCCAATACCGGATTTATCGGGGTTGACAAGTTTGTCATATTTGGATTTGAGGGATAATAGCCTCACAGGTTTAGTGCCAACATCTTTGCCTAATCTAACTACTCTTCGTGTTGTTAATTTGACTAATAATGACCTTCAAGGGCCGGCTCCGAAATTCCCTGCCTCAGTGTCGGTAGACATCATCAATGGGACCAATAGCTTCTGTTTGCCTGATCCTGGTGTGGCCTGCGATGGGCGTGTGACTGCTTTGATAGAGTTTTTGGAGCCCTTTGGGTATCCCTTATTATTTGCCCAGAATTGGCGAGGGAATGATCCTTGCACTGATTGGATGGGGATAACTTGTTCTAATGGAAGCATCACGACGATCAATTTACAGGGTAAGGGTCTTACAGGTACTATTTCTCCTGTGATCGCGACCCTTAACTCCGTCGAGGTATTGATTATTTCGCACAATAACATCTCGGGCACTATTCCTGAAGAACTAGCTAGTATGCCTAATTTGAAGAAGTTAGATGTTTCGTTTAATCAGTTGTGTGGACACGTCCCATCTTTTGCTCACACTGATGTTAATACTGTAGGCAATGCAGACATCGGGCAGGATCATAGTAGTAGTGGTTCTCCTCCCGGAAGTTCCACAGGGTATCCTTCGGGTGGCAGCGGTGGATCAGGGAGTGGCAGTACTTCCAAGGCTGGGAAAATTGTGGGTTTTGTTGTCGGTTGTGTTTGTGCCGCCTCCATTGTAATTATATCTGCATTTTGTTTCGTTAAGGTAAAGCAAAAAAAGCTTTATGGCAGGGTGCAGAGCCCAAATGCAGTGGTGGTCCTTTCGAATCATTTAGGATTTGACGACACTGTTGAGATCACGAGTCTTAACTCCTGCACGAGTGAAGGTGTGATGAGTGAGCTCTATAGTAAGGAGAGTAGTATGGTCATGCCGATTCAAGTGTTGAGAAGAGTGACGAATAACTTTAGTGAAGAGAACATACTCGGAAAAGGGGGTTTTGGGACTGTCTATAAGGGAGAGTTTCAAGATGGAACTAAGATAGCTGTTAAAAGGATGGATTCAGGACTATTAGGCAACAAGGGTTTGGAAGAATTTAAATCCGAGATAGCTGTTCTAACTAAGGTTCGACATCGGCATTTAGTCTCACTTTTGGGATATTGTTTGGATGCCAATGAGAAGCTTCTTGTTTATGAATGCATGCCTCAAGGTACTCTAAGCAGGCATCTCTTTAATTGGAAAGAGGAGGGATTGAAGCCCCTTGAATGGAAGAAGAGGTTGATAATTGCATTAGATGTGGCCCGAGGAGTCGAATATTTGCATAATTTGGCCCAGCAGAGTTTCATTCACAGGGACCTTAAACCCTCGAACATTCTCCTGGGAGATGACATGCGTGCGAAAGTATCAGATTTTGGTCTTGTGCGCCTCGCGCCTGATGGAAAAGCCTCGATACAGACAAAGCTTGCTGGAACTTTTGGCTATCTTTCACCAGAGTATGCAGGTCAATGTCTCAATTGTGGCATTCTTGTACTTCGTGTGCTTTTTTGCATAGTTAAATTACGCTGAGATATACTTGGATTGGATCTATGGTAATGAACTACATCAGTATTTGTCACACAGTTCGTTTTGTCGGTGCTTGTGCTTGTAAGAGTTTTGCTTATACTCGGGTTATTTTCCACAATGTTTAGCATAAACAATAGTCCTAATCTCAACTGCATTTGGTATCCTATTTGAGGAACTTTAGCGATCTGCACTGATATTTTGTTAGTCTTTAGTTGTCAATGGACTTGCACAAGTGCTCATAATTCTGACATTACCAGCAACTATGGATTTATTTCAGTGTGCGTCGATAATGAGTGGTGTAATATAATTTCCTGATAGCCATGATATGAATTTGGCACAGATGCTCTTATGGGGATTGAATTATGCATATGTGTCATTAAATTGGTACCCAAAGTACATGCCTTTTGCATGCATTGTATGTCTCAAGTGTATAATTAGTTTCATGGCATTACTTTTGGCTTGAAGATGGATGGCTTTTTAGTTCTATTATTTTATGCATTGGAGAGACTATATATGGATCTTTTATTCTGATTTTCTTTCATATTAGATTCCTTTTCTTATCTATATTTTTAAAAATTTCTTCAGATAACATAACATCAACCTATATTTCTATTTTTATATGAATCTGTTAATATTAATAGATTGATAAGATATCAAAAAATCTAAAAATAACCTTCTAACGCCACTCTTTATCAAGTAACATACCAAGGAATTTGTGGCTAATCATTCATCCTACTAACAGTTACAGGACGGGTAACTACAAAGATTGATGTTTACAGCTTCGGAGTTATTCTAATGGAAATGATCACAGGACGCAAAGCAATTGACGAAACCCTACCCGAGGACAGGATGTACCTGGTAGCATGGTTCTGGAGAATGTGCACCGACAACGACACGTTCCAAAAGGCCATCGATCCCACAATCAACCTCGACGAGGAGACCCTCGCTAGCATCGACACTGTCGCCGTGCTTGCCAAGCACTGCACCGCGAGGGAGCCATACCAAAGGCCCAACATGGGCCATGCAGTCAATGTGCTGTCGTCGCTGCTCGAGATGTGGAAGCCTTATTCCAGCGACGATTCAGGCGACTTAAACACGATGTGAATAGCTCACCTTGAGCCCTCGAGAAACAGCAGGCTCTCGAGTCCCACACAGCTGATGGTTCTTCAGGGACGTCCTTCAGCGGTAGGGATGGACGGTAACCGGACCAGAATACCCACTCGGCCGCCTCGATTTTCCTTGCTGTTTGCCTATCAGATTGAAGATACTCTCTTCTCTCTGTTGAAGACTTCTGGTTAGAGTTCTTTCATAGAGATGAACGTTTTGCTGATTCTTGGTAGACTGTTGACATTACATTATTATTCTTTTCTGTTGGGAATTGAGTGTTTAGTTAGGAAAGCTGATTTTCTTTCAAATTAACTGCCCTGGTAGGAGTTCTGTGATTGCAATCCATGCAGAAAGAATCACATTCCCATGCATATTTATATTTATATTTATATTTATTTTTTGAAGAAGAAAAATGAAAATAAAAGAGGCCTATTTTTATATTTAGGAATCGACCGCCCTATTTTTCCTGGTTTGAGTTTAAACAAAACATCAAACTTCATATTGAATTTCCATTGTTTTCTCTTAGATTGTTTTTTTATTTTAAAATGCTATATATGCTTGATAAAATTTAGCGTTGAGATTTATAAAAGTCAGAAGTATATTTTTATTTTTTCTATAAGTTAATTTATGTTTAATTAATTATAGATTGATTATTTATTAATAAATTATGCTGTTAATTTCATTGACTAGAACTATTCTAACATTACCAAAATTTTAACTTTTTAAGAGGAAAAAATTGTTTTGGATTCTACTTTAATTTAGTTATACTCAAATTATTGAATTTTTACTCAACATTACTGGTCGCTTGAAATCAAGCTCATCTTTCTAGCCATCGATGAATGCGGCGATAAACGAGGCATTGAAGGGGGCGCAAAATTTGAAAACTCAGCCCAATTTCGTGGCGGCGGAGACGGAACGGTGCACGGTGGTTGGACGTGTGCGACAACCGTGGTTCATAGCAAAGGACAATAGCCCACAAGCCTTGTTTTAATGGAACGAGGGGGGCTGCGACGCGCAGCCCCTGCGATGCCCTCCCGCGTCGTTGGATTGAAAAATCCAACAGCGTAGGTTTATATATAAAAAAAAAGGTTTTTGTTTTTTTAATTTTATTTTTATATTTTATTTGGTTTTTGGTTTAAAAATAAAATAATTATATATATATATATTTTTTAATTTTAGAATTTTTTTTTTTAAAATGAGAGCCGTCAGATCGAATGAGCGTCGTACGGCGCTGCGACGCTCCCCTCGTCGCAGCGCCCCCGAGTCATTGTTTTAATCTCTCATTTTGAGTTAACAATGGCATTTTTGTCATGGTTAAACCGATCAAGTTCGAAGATTTCCCAATTTAATAAGTCGTTTAGTTTCATTAAAATTATTTAAAATATGATAGTTATCAAAAACATGCTAACTCAATTTCAATTGAAAAAGATATCTAAATGCTAACGGCCTAACAGAAGAGCTAATTGGACAATAATGTTTGAACATATGAACGAAATGGCAAAGTTTAAATATTTAAACACTAAATTATCACAATGAACTACTTAATGGACTGATATGGAAGACGATTAAAATAATGCTGTACCTAAAAGTCAGATGGTTCTATCATTCAATAAGTACACTTATTACACACTATTAGTAGCGCCTCCCATCATTAATCTAAAACGGCATTATATACACACATTGATCTTAGACACTTATTTTCCAGACGATATCTCTAATTATACATAAAATCTCTCCCCGATAAAAAAAAAAAAATTTACTTAATCAATTGAATATACAAAAGAAGTATAATCCTCCAAACATATACTCATCATTGTTCTTTTTCATTCCTTACATTTTTTTTCTCAACGTCTTTCTAAATCTATTAAAAAGATCACCGATTTAAATTTTTAAGAATATATATCTCTTATTTCTAATTTATTTTGTTATTATGTGCAGGATTCTAATTCGTAATTAAAAAAATTAAACCCGATAATACTCAAATATTTAAGCGAAATAGTCGACTCTCTAATTTATACGATAATTCAAATTCTCAAAATGCATCAAATATAATAACCAATTATTTTAAAATATGTAATAATTATATGTTTTAATAACAACTAAATTCAATATAAATTTTATGTTTTTCTTATTGAGTAGTATTATTTATATAATTTTTTATTTTGGATAGGGCTTATTGGGTCAAAAAAATGAATAATATGTATCTTTTTTTTAATAAATTTGTGATTGTTTTAAATTTAAGATTACGAGTATAAATCTCCACGCAACCATAAGATTGATTAGTTGCGCATGATGGAATGACATTATTTTCCCAAAAATCTAGATGTTTAATTAAGCATAAATACGGAAATAGGGATCAAATATAAGATCCTTATGATTTTGATGAATTAAAATTTAATAATTATTTTTATTTTTTTGCAATTTCACTATTTTGTTCCGAATAATGAAAAATAAAAGAAAGTTACTATTCTTGACAATATAATAAAAAGAGAGAGAGAGAGAAAAGCTAGTGGGTAATTAAGTAAGGGTCTTCTTGAGATATTATTAATGAAGCTTTATCTCATCCATTAAATGAAATTAATGAGCCCATATAATAAATAAATAAATAATAATTTGATAATATTATGAGACACTTTTGGTACACAATTTTGTATAAAAATAGCCCAGCTCTTTCAAATAATAGATAGAAATTATAATTTTAGATAATATAATAATTATTTATTTATTTTTTTATATATATTTATTAGTTTGATTGAATGGATGAGATCATATATTATCTAGTGTTTAAAATAGCTAAAATATGTGTTTAATGATGTTAAAGGTGCAATTTTTTTTTATCTTTTAGCCACTTCTACAAAAGCCTATAATATTTTATCTATATAACAACATAATATACTTATACAAAAAATAGCAAAATAGATAAATAATATATTGATATTAGCTATTCTAAAAAGAATAATATTTAGGCTATGTTTGTTTGTTTATGAAATATTTAGTAGATGAAAATTATTTTCTATGTGACCAAAAAATAGGCTAGCCTAAGAAGTAACAAAAGTACGAGAGGCCCATTCAACCAATAGGAGCTCGAGGACGCCACAAAGGCTGATGTCATCAAGAAAATTTGAGAAACGTCCGAAAACTCTAGCTCCCCGAACCCGAGGACTAAGAAAAGGACCAGAGGACCCTTTTAACATACGAGGACAGCCTTGACGTCTCCACACAAGAAGCCAAAATGATCAAGTATGTCAACTCAGATGGTACACTGTGACCAAGAAGCCCGATGATATCAAACATTCCTTCAGGTCCAAGATTAATCCGAGAGGTCAGCAAAGACCCACGGACTTTTCGCAAGGAACCAAAGATCGATTAATCATTAAGAGAGCAGTTAACGTCCGAGAGTTGTCTCTCTCAACAAGTCCGCGTACTCACAAAGGGACAAGACACGTCGCTTAAGGACGATGACCTTTTGGTACACGGCCGCGAGGGCCAGTTAAATAACTTCGCTATTACTAAGGAACACGCAACCACTGTAAAACGCCGCCTCCACAGCGCATAATGATGCTCAGAGCATGCCATCATGCCTGACATAGCCAGCGGGGTAGGTGGACAGCTTCCTAGCACGCCTAACACAATAAGCAGGGTAGGTGGACAGCCTCCCAGCTATACGACGGCTGTCACGTTAACCACTCTTAAGGGACATTCTTTCACTATAAATACCTAGAAAAAACTCTAAGAATGGGGTTATTCTTTTTCTCTTTCCAGACGAGAGGAAAAATGCTCGTTTAGATCCAAAAAGGAGAGAGCTTTCAAGGGAGAGAGGCTAGGAAGAGAAAGGAAAGATGCTCCCATAAACTTATATTTTGTAACTCTTTCATCCATAGTGAAGCATCCTTCAGGCCATTGAGCCACGTGATTTTTTTCTCCTCGTTTAAGGGGAGATTTTTTACATAAATCTTGGTATTTTTCTCCCCCTCTCTACATCTTTCCATCCTCAAGTATTTGTGTTACACCGGACCACAAAATTTAGAACACAATATTGGCGCCGTCTGTGGGAAGCCGTGATAAAATGCCCGTCGCTTCCTGCCACCACAGAACAACCAGCACACCAAAAATGGTGAACAAGCGAGCCCATGCCAGCACGTCAACTCGGGAAATGGCACCCTTTAGCAGGTGCCTTCCATCAAACAGTACGATAAGTGGCCGCCCTGGTGCCTGCGTACGAAAAATGGTGGAGAAGGTGGACAGTCTCTCGAGAGCAGTCCAAACACTTTGCGCGAAGGTGGATGAGCAGTCTAGGGAGCATGCCCTAAAACTTCGCGGACAACAGCACCCAAGGAGGAGCGGTAAGCTGCGCAAATTTCTTACGATCTGAGGGATTACCTCAACAAGAAGAAGGTCATGATCCAGTCCCCGACAAAGAGAGAGCTCAAAAGGCTCTGGAAGACGGTCTTCGGAGCCAAAACCGACGAAGTAAATAAGCCGAAAGGTAGAGAAGATCCTGACCCGATGACGAGGGAAGGAAAAAGAAAGGCTGGCAACCAGCTAAAGTCCCAATGACAGTCCAGGCGATACAAGCTCGAACGGATTGTCCTTGGAGGAAACGAGTAGTCAGACCTGCCTGCCCTGAGCGAGTCACTCACCAGCATCCTGAGGTAAATTCGAGACGAGGAGTTCTTGATATGGCCCAAGGCGTTGAAAAACCTCGATGGAGGTGACCAAAGGGAGTACTTTCATTACCACTACAATCGTGACCATGACACCGAGGATTGTAGGACACTACTGGTGGAAGTTGAAAGGCTGGTAATGGAGGGCCATCTTGACCGCTTTCTGTCAAGACCCGGGCAGGCTCCTGGAATATCAGGATACGGTCAGTCGAGCCGTTCAAAAGGCAAGGCCATCATGAGCACGGAGTGCACCTAACCATTGACTGGGGGCTGCCAAATGGACATGAACTCCAAGGGAGACGCCAACACTTGGACATGCAACATCTAGGACTCAGGGCACTGATATAACGTGAAGGATTAAGATGGCCTTAAAGGCCACTCAATGTAACACGTCTATAAGAATGAAAGGGTCCATTCAATATGTCCATCATTATGCATTTTTATTTTCCGTCATTAAAATCAAGACTACTCCTAAATCAAAGAAAAAACTCGGCCTTGTCCGAGCAGCCCTAGAGGGCATATTCAAAAACTCAGATCCATACGAGCGGCCCCAGAGGTCGTATTTAAAAAACTCGGTCCTATCCGAGCGGCCCGAGAGGTCGAATTCTTAAAACTCGATTCCGTTCAAGCTGCCCCAGAGGTCGTATTTTAAAAACTCAAAACCATTCAAGCGGCCCCAGAGGTCGTATTCAAAAAAATTCGGTCATATCCGAGTGGCCCCAGAGGTCGTATTCTGAAAAACTTGGTCCTATCCAAGCGTCCCCAGAGGTCGTATTCTGAAAAACTCAGTCATATCCGATCGGCCCTAAAGGTTGTATTCTAAAAACTCGGTCCCATCTGAGCGGCTCTAGAGGTCATATTTTAAAAACTTGGCTCCATCCGAGTGGCCTAAAAGATCAAGCTCTGGGAACTTCGTGCAACGCCAGGCAATCCGAGAGGTCAAAAGGCAGCATAATCATTGAAGGCTCACGCTTAAAGCTAAGGACAAGTCACTTAGCAGCACATTACAAAAAAAATAAACACTTGTACAAACCAGGAAAAAGGCCCGAAACTTCAACTTAGAAAGCATAAGTTTTATTTATAAAATAAAGTTCCTATACAATGTTATAAAAAAAGGGGGGGAGAGACAATGTGTCACGAGAGCCCCTCTTGGCTCCCTTGTCCTCGAACCTCTTAAACTCCAGAAGGTCCCGTCTAGTCTGTCAGATCTGGCTGCTCGGGTGTAGGAGGTTCACCTTCAGGCCCTGCGCAAGAGGACTCTGAAAAAGGCCTCCCAGCAACACTGTACAAATATCCTGCGCTTAAGGCACTGGCGTTCCTGGGATCAAGAACGGCTGCAGGAAACCACGGATGAATCAATCGCAACACTCGACGGCACATGTGAATGCCCTCCCAGTACTTGTTGTCCAATAATGGCGCAATCTCTACGGTCTACACGGACGTCCTTAACCTTTCCTCCAGATGAACAACCCTGTCCCGGAGATGCCCCTACTGAAGCTGCTAGAGCTTGACGGTATCCTCCAAGGAGGCAACTTTCCTTTCTGCCTCAGGTAGCTTTGCTTCAGCATGCTGGGAAGCTTCCCCAGTGGCCGTCAGTGACTCCATCTCTAAGCGGGACTGGGCAACCTATTTAACCATCTGGCTAAGACTCTCGGCCAAATCCTGGAGTAGCAAAATAGACAAGCACTTTAGGGCGCAGGCGACAGAAAGTAAGGAAGGTGAAGAAGCGGTGAATTACCATAGAGACTAGAGGATCATGATCTGGGCAACGCTCCCCAGGGACCTCGGACTCCTGCAGCTTGCTATCAGGCACCGCAAATGCTTCCTCAGGCACACACTCCACAGCTGTAAAAGGCACTGAGGAGCTTGCCCCAACGTCAACGTCCCCAGGGAGCCCTGATAGTTGATCATCTTGGACTGCAACGGGATGCTCAAAAGGATCGAGAGAAGTCAGGTCAACAGCGCCTGCTTCCTCGGCCCATGCTGCCTCTCAGACCGGCTCGGCTATCACTCCTCCCTCAGCCTCCCTGATGGAGTCCCCACTGTCGATGTCCTCGGAAGGGTGGCTAATCCCATCCGAGACTTCACCAGGAAGATCAACGAAAACTCTGGGAGTAGAATCATCATTGGGAGACTGGACGTCCGGGAGCTCCATGAACTGTACAATCATCCCCGAGGACCCGCTGAGAGGATCAGCTGAGAAGGCAAGGGCGGGACCTTCAGTCCCCGAGGACTCTGGTAAAGGACCAGTTCTCGACCTCTTGAAAAGAGGGGCAATCACAACATTGTCATCAAAGTCATCATCATCGGACAAAGGGTACTCAACGATGGCCACCGGATGTTTTGAGCTCTCGACCGGATGGCTCTTCTCCGTGCGCTATACAGGCCCCTCAATATTCAGAGATTTTCCTCTCCTCCTCAGTCCTTTCTTCTTTGACTTCCCAGGAGGAGTCGTAGCGGAGGTCTCGGACCATGGGCCCCACTTCACTTTCTCAAAGTTCTTAGATGAAAGCCAGATGTAGCCTTTGTTCTCGTGAAAGTCCTCGAGATTTGCCATCACTAGGTTCGAGAACTCATTCACTGCGTCCCTCTCGTCCATAGAGGGATCTGAGCAGCACTTACACATTCTCCCAAATAATGGGGATAGTCCAATTCTCCAGGATATCCAGGAAAAAGAATTTATCCTTCCACCTCTTGGTGGAGTCTGAGTTCTCCCCGTACATCACGAAAAAGTCTGGACATGGCATCATCGTGATCCAGTCAAGGTTATGCGTAAAATGGAACATAACCTTAACCATAAGAGGGTCCAACAGTTTGTCATGGCATTGAGCAAAGACACACAAAAAGAGCAAATACCTGATCGCATTTGGATGTAACCTGGCAAGAGGAACGCCAAGGCCCATCATAATTTTGTAAAGTTCTTCTGGAACAGGAAATCGGTGCCCACCCTTGAGGTGGATTTTGTACAGAGTGATGAATCTATCAAGTGGACACCACGCCCTATCAGTGGGCTCGGGAACCGCCATGGCCATGGAATTGGTGATTCCATACCACTCCCGAATATCCTCGAGCTTGCCAAGCGTCATTGAGGAAGTAATCTCCCTTACTCTTGGAGCCATGGAAAATAGAAGAGAAAAAGGACAGAGGAAGAACGAATAACAAAGAGCTTCAGAACTTGGAGAGTAAACTTAGCAAAGAAAATGGAAGCAAACGCAGAAGTGAGGAGCTAGAAATGAGAAGGCCAACTTATTTGTATTTTTGAAATTTAAAAAAGCGCACTCATAACCCTTCGCCATGCGTCGCTCGGCTATTCGCCTCAGAGAAATCATGGCGTTGGCTTCCCAAGGCACCTGTCAGCCCGTCAATCCAGCATTAAATGCTCTGCAGAAGCCCAAACGACGGCACTGGAAAGGTCTGAGACTCAAAAGAAGCTCTGGGATACTTCTTCACCAAACCTGGTGCCACGTTCCCTCCGAGGACACATGTGGCCTTAGACTAGCATCGCAAAAGGCCTAAAGCCAAAGGTGGACGACCATGCTTTTACTTCCTCAGGAATGACCTTCTTAGGCTACAACGCGCGCACGGATAAACTGTCACAGAAAAAGGTCAACCTCCCAAGAAGAGTAGTAATGTCATGCCAAATGGTCGAGAATCTCGAACTCTTTGGCATGGGGGCTAATGTTGGGTCTCAATACTGGGGCCCATGAAATACGGCCCAAAAGAAAGGCCCAAAGACGCGCCCATGGACCAAGAAAATAGGCTAGCCCAAGAAGCAATAAAAGTATGATAGGCCCATTAAACCAATAGGAACTCGAGGACGCCACAAGGGCTATCGTCATCAAGAAAATTCGAGAAACGTCCGAGAACCCTAGCCCCACGAACCTAAGGACTAGGAAAAGGACCAGATGACCTTTTAACAGACGAGGACAGCCTTGGCGTCTTCACACGAGAAGCCAAGATAACCAAGTATGTAAACTCAGATGGTGCACTGTGACCAAGAAGCCCGAGGATATTAGACATTCCTTCACGCCCCAGATTAATCTGAGAGGTCAGCAAAGATCCAAGGACTTTCCACAAGGAATTAAAGATCATTCAATCATTAAGAGAGCAGTTAACGTCCGATAACTGTCTCCCTCAACGAGTCCACGTACTCACAAAGGGACAAGACATGTCGCTTAAGGACGAGGACTATTTGGTACACGGTCGTGAGCGCCAGCTAAGTAACTTCGCTATTACTAAGCAACATGCAACCACTGTAAAATGCCACCTCAACAGCGTATAATGATGCTCAGTGTACACATTGTCACTTCAAGACTGACATCAAGAGTCTGCACGCCTGAAGCGGTAAGGCCCAATTAGCAACACCGGTGGCTTGCAAGGGCAGGTGGACAGCCTCCCAGCCATACAACGGCTGCCACGTTAACCACTCTTAAGGGATATTCTCTCAATATAAATACCTAGCAAAAATTCTAAGAAGGGGGTTTTTCTTTTCCTCTTTCCAGACGAGAAGAAAAAGGCTCGTTTAGATCCAAAAAGGAGAGAGCATTCAAGGAAGAGAGGCTAGGAAGAGAAAGGAAAGATACTCCCATAAACTTGTATTTTGTAACTCTTCAATCCATAGTGAAGCATCCTTCAGGCCCTTGAGCCTTGTGATTTTTTTTTCTCGTTTAAGGGGAGATTTTTCACGTAAATCTCGGTATTTTTCTCCCTTTCTCTACATCTTTTCATCCCCAAGTATTTGTGTTGTACTGAACCCTAAGATCTGAAACGCAACAATAGATATTTATTGTTAACAACAATGATAATATTATCAAACGATGTGCTATTTCACTGTTAAAAATTTTTTTATACTCATTATCATTTTAGCCTTTGATGTGGTACTTTTTGTTTAGCGCTAGGGCCAATGTAGCTGTCGAACGTTGGTAGTAGTGTTGCAAGGGCATTACTTAATCCAAAATGTATCACCAAAAACTTATAATGATCATACTTTATTTGAAAGGTCATTTTTACTTCATCTTTTTTATTAATTTTTAATTGTTGAAACTTCAACCGAAAATCAAATTTTAAAAATCTTAGGCTCCTTACAATTTATCAAATAAGTCATTTATGTTCGACAATTAGTATTTCTTAACTCCATCTAATAAAACATTTTTCTTATTTATAAATAAATTTAGTACATCCAAAAGTGATATATTTGATCAAATAAAACCTCCAATAATTGTTGTTACTTCTTTAACTCTTTCACTTTTATAGAAGCCAAAAATGGAGTTCAAATAATATGTTATGAACTTAGGTCTAGAGATTTAATATAATTCTTGTAAAAGTGGTGGACATGCAAAAATGTTCTTCAGATTCTTGAATCAAAGGAACATGCAAGAGGGGTTATTGAATGATTTCAAAATTTTAAATATTTTTCATAAATCAAGAACAAATAACCTTAACTTAAATAGAAACAATCGTTCAAGGTTTTGCTTCAAAATCCCCATAATTTCTTCTTTTTTCTCTTCTTATTTACTTTTGTTTCTCTAAAAACATAAAAAACGAGCCAAAAAATGGCAAAAATATCGTACGTAGTAGATTAGCACATATTCATCAATCATGCATGTATCATACATTATGACTAATTCAGTCTGTATACATATACATATCTGGCACGGAGCAATTGAAACAAATGCGCACATCTTTCATATATGTATCAGGGACAAAAATAAAATGTTAGGTACGTTTATACAATACTCTTGCACCCACTCAAGTGCCCCATAAACTTCTACCACTATGATTTAATATTCAATTTCTCACTCAAATATGTAATTATTCTTAATAATTTACTTAATTATTTTTACTTAAGTATCATGTATTAAAATAATATTTAGATCTTATATTAAAATTTTTTTGTTAATTAGTGATGCGTCATTGGATCCGAACTTTGAACAGATTTGGGCGATCCTTTCTTTGTGGTTCCGATTTTATTCCCTGAGTTGGATCCTGCACACCACTAAACAGAATAGGAGGTCAGCGTGTCGACGAGATGTAGTCCCACCGAAAACACTCCGACGCTCAAGTCAGCAAAATAATCTTCGGAAGAAAGAAACCGAAAGCTTTTAGAGAAAAAGGGAAAGACAAGGAGAGTGTTTGTTCCAGATGAAAGAGAGACGTGAGGCCTTCTTGAATCTGGAAGGTGGGAAGGCAGTAAACGGCCGTGAGTGCTCGCTTGTTGCCTTAGGGTTACTCGTGTTTCTGTTGGCAGTTCTGAGAGTTCAGTAGCAAAGAAAGCTATTTGCTCAGAACACTTGTATTTTTTCAGTCTGATTGAAAGCGTACCCAGAATGATGATTCTAGGATTTATTTTATGGCTGAAAGGGTGATCTTTCTTCTGTAAAAAGAGTGATCCCCTCTGTCCACATTGGTTGGCTTGCCTTCTGGAGTAGATGCCTGTTGCCAAACTGATCGTGATTGTTTTTTTATGAGGCGGTCAACAGCTTTTCAAATCGGTTACCTTCATTCTGAGTATATTATCGTTGGAGTGTCCCAGTTGGAAGAAAATTAAAAAAATCTGGCACCTTCATTATTTGAAGGGCGCCAATCTTGTCAATGTCCATTTTGGTACCAATTGAGATCGTGGAAGATGCTTGAAAAGTTATGGTTGGTCGTATGATGAGTCGTAGGCCCAAACGGACTAGGTCCGTTGCTGTAGAAAGGCTATTTTGAGCCCAATGTGTAGAACGCGGACGGTCTACATCTAAGTTGACCGTCTGCGAGTGTATTGGCCGACTTCATGGAGAACGAATGGAGAGTCGTTGTTAGACATCTGATGGACTGTGGGCTAGAATGGAATAAACCCATCACTGTAGAAAAGCCTCTTAG
>JAOVVI020006228.1:0-15809 GCA_028571085.2 Nepenthes alata | reverse complement strand
TCACGTTCTCCCTTCTTCTCTCTCCTAGTCGGCGCTGCCTCTCTCTCTAGAAACCCTAAGATCACGTGAAATGAGAGAAGAGAGAGTTGCGTGCGTTTTTATATCCCGCGCAGCCGCTCGAGCGGAGCTCGAGCCGACAGCGAGCGGCTAGCCTTTGTCGCCTAGCCGCTCGAGCGGAGCTCGAGCGGCCGTGCTGCTGCTTGCTGAACTTCGGGCATTTTCCAACTTTTCACCTTTAACTTCCACTTTTTCCTATATGCATAATCTCTTATCAATTTTAATCAACTTAATTTCATCTAGTTATTAGGTTTTCGGTTTTGGTTCCTCACACAAATAGTGCTTCAAAGGTCTTCATCTTCCTCAATTTCTTCCTTTTTTCTTGGATCCCTTCAGAGACGATCGATTTGTGTGTCCCAAAACAAAGGAATGAGTCGTATTTATGAAAATCACGAGAGGAAGTCGCGGCTTTCAGCTGTTGTGGTAAAAAAAATATTAGGCCACTAATGAGGAGGACGTGCATGATAGTTGCCTAGGAAGAGGAATCGGGGGAGAAAATGAGAGGGAAAGGGCCTGCGATTGTTTAGAGAATGATGATGAAGCCTTTGGAGACTTCGAGAGGCTGTGGTAATGTTATGAATTTGGATCAAAGTAAGTCTAAGTAATTTTAATTAATTATAACCCATAAAATTCAAATTTTTAATTATAAAACATTAATCAACAAATTTTAAATCTGGACCTAACAGAAAAAATATATATTCTCAACATCCAATAATAATAAAATTAGAATACAATATCAATTACAGGACTTCATCGGATAATCCATGTGGACAACAAAATAATCGATCTGCTCCATAATTTCCTAAGGGAGGGATGAACCAACCACATGCGCAATGACCTAACTATTCCAATACAAACCATAAACCAAAATCCATCATTTCACAATATCCAAGTTCAACTAATACAGATACAGATGCAATCAGAACTACAGATTAAATCCTCACCAAAATAAACAAAATTTAGATCAAATTACGTCCAATCTCTTATAATGTATTTAGGTCCACTAATTTAAAAGAAATAATAAATAAAAATATGAGTTGAAAGTTTAACAAGTATCAAAATATACATAATATAACACATACATCTAAAATCAAGATGGTGGGCGATAAACACAAACAAAATGCGCTAACCACAATCCAAAAATAAAATCTATTAATGAAAGTCCAAATATGGTCTTGTATTCAAAGTACATTTCAAACAAAAAGCATAATCCAAATGAATTATAGTCTAAATGAATCCAAACAAAATCATATATCCAAATGTATGAGACCAATACAATTCCAACTGAGGGTAAAATTTACAAATCTCAAATGAAATCTCAATACAAATCAATATAAAAAACGTATCAAAATCCAAAACGTGAACAAATAAAAAAAAATCAAAGACTGAGATACTAACTTAAGGAATGATTGTATATACTTTCGGTAACTATCACGTCCCGCATTCTTATATCTATTTTAATCATAGGGAACGTGTACTTATCTTAACAAATTGGTAAATCACAATAAATCATGTTATAAAGGATAAAAAAACAAGGCCAATTATCAATGGCTCTAACATTCATTTCACCATAATATAATGTCAGTTTATGATAAAGAAATATTTCAACTAAAATTTTAAACTTATCATATAAAAATTACACTGAAACTTACAAGATAATTATAAAAAATTTAGAAACATATTTTTAAACTATCAACCACTAAAAACTTACAATATTGGGATGCTTATAAAGTACAAGTTCTTACATCATTATTTAAACTAAACCAATTACATCATTACAAATTATTGGTTCTTCTTTACTTTTATTTACTAAACTTGAACTCCTGTAAAAAATTTGGAGGGAAGAAAAATAATAAAAGAGAGAGCCAAATACTCAGTAAAAATATAATAGTGAAGGACATGTATGTTTTTCTTTAAAATAATTCATAAGGAGGAATATGGATCATGATACATGTAAAAATATATATACACTTTTAGAATACTTTTATGATACAATTGATTTTTTTTTCTTGTACT
Organism: Nepenthes alata; assembly: GCA_028571085.2. Lineage (NCBI taxonomy): Eukaryota > Viridiplantae > Streptophyta > Magnoliopsida > Caryophyllales > Nepenthaceae > Nepenthes > Nepenthes alata. The sequence continues at coordinate 13,736 of JAOVVI020006228.1, read as the reverse complement.
TAATCCTTATTACTTGTTAACACATTCTTACCTTATATATATTGACGAACTAAGGCTAGTAGGCCTTTCTAACTAATGGAGTATTTGATCGATATATGAATTGTATTCATTCCACACAATTAGAGGATAAAATCGTATAATATAGCGATACTTTCTTCCTTATTTACATCCTGAGAACAAGATAGATTGTGTTCATTCCATACAAATCAAAGGCCTTATTTTTCTTATTTATATATTAAAGATAGGATGGTACTACCTATTATCTCATAGTAGACGGGGTTAAAATAGCACAGTAATACTTATTCAGACAACGATCTACATTATAATATCTTAAGACATATTACAGAATACTACCCATTAAAATAAATCATTAGTTCAATTTATTTATTTCTTAAAATTTTATGATGAAAATCCTTAATTATAATCTTACTTCTTCTTAATTTTCTCATCTTAGAGAAAATTTATATTTTCTTGGTATTATATTGGCTTCCACTTATGTATAAATGCATGCATAAACATATCATATATATTTGTAATGAAATCACGATATACATTTTAACATGTGTTGAACTTATTTTTACACAACATATTATTTAATTTTCGTTCCATAAATTTCATAATTTATCAATTTACAAATCGGTTCGGTTTAATTTCATCTCTTTAATCGGTTTGACCAGAAATCCGTTTATAGATTGGTTCCACTTTTCATAATATTCCGCCAGTTAAATTATATGTGTTTGTTCACTATTATCCATATAATAAGTAGACAATTTATTATTTTAAAGGAGCATATCTAAAAACTGCTTCACTTAACAAATTAGCTGATTCCTTGGAAAGTGGTTCATTAGATATCTTTAACATCTAGTTCTTATAATAGCCAACCGATTTACATAATGTATCACTTGATTACTAATTTAACATACAATATATGGCCGATTTATTATTTATTTTCTAGTCGGTTCACACTAAATTAGTAAGATAGGCAATTAAGTGCAAATTGGCTGGTTTAGTGGCAATTTCCGTTCGGGGGCTAGTTCAGTGACCAAATCAAAGTATTTTTGAAAACTATTTTACATTGTGATAGTTAAGCCTTAGTACTAGAAGACTTGGCCGGGCCAACTATTGGTTCACGGCAGACAGCCGGTTTAATCCAGTTTCCTGAATTGCCCTGCTACAACATCAACAGGGATGTAGGGTATGGTTTGGTTGTCATTTTGGGGTGCGATTTGGTGGTTAAATCCTACCAAATTTTACAAGTTGATACTTTAATATCATTTTAATAAACTTAAGATACTTTGGCTGCTGGTTCAACCAAATTAGGGCCTAATTTGACCCATTTTCATGGGTTGAAATTCAAGATTTCAGTAAACTGCTGAAATTTAGTCTGGGTTTTGATATGTGGTCCGGTTTAGTGACCATATCGAGGAATTTTTGGAAACCATTTACATGGTGATAATTCAACTTTAGTACTATAAAATATATCCGGATTGGTTGTTGGTTCAATTGGTTCATGACCGGTTCAATCCATCAAAGTGGACTGCCAGATTTGTATAAGCATTAGTAAGGATGTAGAGGTGAGTTTTGTTGTTTATTTGAGAATCCAGTTCAGTGGTTCATACAACCTATTTTCATGTTTTGATTTTACACAATCTTAATAAGGGTCTTAACTAATTGGTGACTAATTTTGAGCCGATTTGGTGGTCGGATGGAGGCCAGTTTGGTATGATTTCTCCAAATTGCCATTTTCAGTATTCTGGTGCAATTTGGTCAGCTCGGTTTACTCAATTTTCTTGGGGCTGAACTGTTCAAATTTTCAAGAGATATTTTGAAATCAACTTCATGATATCTTAGAAGGTTTATTAAAGTTCCAATACTAATTTTTATAGGGCTTGAATTGATAAAAAATGTGATAAAAATCAGCACCAACAGCAGTCCTTGATTTTCTTGATTCAAACTGCCAGTTGACTTAAAACTCATTGAATCATGCCTAATTCATGTGAATTATTCTAAAAGAAAAATTTAGTGATTTAGCCAACATATTAAAATTTATTTAATAAAATATTCATGGTATAAATTAGCCATTAACACTATGTAAAAATTAGTATATCTGCAAGCATAAGAGCTTGTTGTAGACCTAACTTCATGATATGTGTTTCTGAATTTTGACTATTCTATCATGGCAATGGCAATGATTATTCCAGAACAAAAATATGATGATTTAGTAATACTTTAAAGTATATCTAATAAAAATTTCATAGTATGAATTGATCAAATAAGACATATAAAAATTTGGATATCATCATGGTGCAGCAGAGTTCGTGAACAGAGTCCCATTTTGACATGTTACTTAACTTTTGTCATTTTAGCATGGTAACGGTAAGGATTATTCCCGAATAAAAATATGGTGATTGAGATAGCGTCTTAAATTATATATGGTAAAGATTTCATGGTATAAATCGATCAAATAATGCATGTTAAAATTTAGATATTAATATGGTGCAGTAGAGTTCATCAACAGAGTTCTATTTTGACTTGTTGCTGAACTTTGCTCATTCTAACATGGGTTCGGTGAAAATTTTAAGTATTGAACCAATAATATTTTAAAATAAGATCAATAATTCAACAATAAATCAAAGAGGGAGATGATTTCTTGCTTGAAAATAATTTTCTTTAGAATTTGAAACTCAGCAGCCAATCGAGTCTTATTGGTTATGGTTCAGCTTTCCTTTCTATTTTGCTTCCCTTTTTCCTCCAACCTCCCCCTGTTTCTTCCTCTTTTCTTTTTATTTAATTACTTTCCAATGTGCTTAATCATCATCCAAAAGTTTTGGAGCTGCCACATGCCCTCATGAAGTGACAAATTCTTGTTAAACCAAGCCATGCAAAAAGTTAAGGTGGCTCTTCTTCCTCTTGCCACTTGGTGGTGTCTCATTGGAAGTTAATTTTTACTATTTTTTTGATTTTTTACTAGCCACGTGTCTCTTACTCTTTGTGCGCCATATTTTCTCTTTTAATTACTTAATTTAATTGGTAAACAACTCATAAAAGTGGGATGAGAATGAGCTGCTGTGGATTTCTTGCTAAATTTCTTAGAAATTCAATTGATTTGAGGGGCTTCTATGTGTTTGTTGTGTAGCAAATTTATATGCTTTTACTTAATTAATTTAATTCACATTATATTTAATCAATCAGGCTAAATTCAGTTGCTAATCAGGTGTAATTTCGATAACCGGATAGTCAACCAAAATAAATTTGATTATTAATCGATTTATGAATTTATTAACCGAATTACTTCCGTATCATACATTCTATCATTTATCAACCAAATATGTAGTCGATTTTATCAAATAAATTTTTATCGTATTTCGTTATCAGTTCTTAACTTTTAAATTTTACTATTTATTGATCTTAATTTTACATAAATTAATTTAGTTTATCAAATTATGAATAATGAAATCTCGGTTCTTACAGTAAAATTGCACCATATCTATCCCCATTTTGATTCATGGATAGGACCGCCTACATGCTATCTATATAAAATATTTAAATATATTAATTTTGGTCAATTATCTTTTGATGGTTCTCATAAAAATATATTTGATGAGAGTTTCTATATCATATATCACAAAAGCTTTCCTATTTGTGGAAAGGGTTGAAACTTTCTCTTGAGAAGGTCATATCACAAAGCTTTTCCCATTAGGAAAGGTTATATATTGAAGCATATACCAAAAATAGAACTCAGCCTAGAGTAGCGATATATATGCATGGCCCATATGCAGGTTTTCATATTTTTACTTTATAGATATACTAATACATAAACATAGTATCTCAAAACATATACCAATTTTTTACAAAATATAAAAAAACTTCAAATATTAGCAAAATTGAAACAAATTTCTAAAATACCGGTAAAAAAAATTTGTATGTACGAGATAAATAAATAAGGTAAGTAAACTAATATGTATGTACATTAAAACCTCCAAACGTAAGTAAAATTTATCAGATACGAAAACGTACAAAAAATAGGGTATATAAATACTTATCTCAATCTTCAACTAAGTAAATTTGATAAAAGGATATTCAAAACTATCAATTTTCTTGTTTCTCTCTCATCTCTCTCATTCTCTTCTTTCCCATGTAAAATGGCTGAACAGTGCATTTTGCACCCTAAATAGGTTATTGGCACATGAGTGCCACTCGGACACGCATCAGGATCGCGCCTAAACCCTTGGATGTGCACAAGTGCCGCCTCAGGTGCTCCTTAAGCATACTTATTTCATTTTTTGTGCACAAACGCAAACTTAGGCACTCCTCAGGTGCGCCCTTTTTGGATAGTGCGCTCAAGCGCACGTTGGGCGTGTTACAAGTACCAGTCTACGTCCTTACTCTAATTATTCTTCAACTTTTATACTGCACATATTTTTGAATACATCCAAATAAAATTCAAATTAATTAATATTATCAATTTAAATCAGATAGGAATCCATTATAATAGAAACTTAGAGAGGGGGGGAGAGAGAGAGAGTGAGTGAGAGTGAATGGGTCGAAAGAATTCAAAAGGGAGAGAGTGAGAGCTTCAGCCGATTATTATTATTATTATTATTTTATTTTATTTTAATATTATTATTTAATTATTATTATATTATTATATTTACATAATTATTTATTTATTAATATTGATATGACCTCTAAAACTATAGCTATGTCTAAAATTTTAAATCTAAAAACTAAAATTTTAAGTATGGTAAAGCCAATCTAATTATTTATCTAGTTAAATATTTATTATGTTATATTATATTATATATATTTAAACTTAATTTGTTCTAAGAGAATTCATCCAATACCTATTGCAAAATTTATTTTTTAAAAATAAATAATTGAAAATATCTACAATGTTACATAAATATTTTCTACCTATCATTTGTGAGCAAAAGGAGGATAAATTTTCTTATTTGTGGTAAGAAAATCATTCAGTTGTAGAGCACGATGTCTACTGAATTGGTTCATTTTATCGTACACATGATCTTTAATAAGGTTAGGAGGGTAAGGAAGTTTCTTCAAGACTTACAAGATCAATTCAACTATAGTTGGTGCCATTGTATTTGAGGATATATGAAGAAATGCTTGATTGAGCCTTGCACATTGAGTAGGAGTAAGAGCGAGCAAAATGGTTTGAAAGAATGTCCGCAAATCGTGGAGGTTAGAGTTTGGGATCATGAAAATTTCATTCGAAGTTTATGTTGTAGGATAATGACAAATCTATTGGTGTCCGATTGTTGCTAACAAAGGCACAATATTTGAAGTCAGTGTGCAAACTTAGTAGGAAATACAACAGACTATACTACATGCAACTCGGAGCTTATTTCAATTATGGTCAAGTTGGCCTTGTGGTGAATGATTGTCTTTTTCTATTAAGGCAAGTAAATTGAAGGCTTACTATCCGAGGGAAAATTTTCATAGTAGTGACAAAGGATACTAGAGCCAATTTGTCAATAGTTGAAGGTAATATACAAATATTTGAATCTATGGCACGTGTTAGTTGATCTGGGGTTTATACATTTTTTTGTGAATCCTCAATTTATCTATAAATTGTATTTATCTCCTAGAATCATAGACTATACATTGGTGGTATACATTTCGATAGGCAAGTCTTTAGTAACAGATATTGTGTATCCCTAACGTGCCATTTGGATTAGCAAGTTTGAGTTATCCATGCGCTTAATTGTATTGGAGATGTAGGAGTTTGAAATTATCTTGGATATGCACTGGTTAGCATGCTATCATGTGGGTATTGATCGTTCTAACATGACAAATCTATTCTGCTTTGGGCTTATAAATATTTTGAGTTTCATAGAAATGTCACGAAGGAGTCGACACATTTGATTTTTGCTTAGTATGCATATCATCTGATATGAGATAGTGTCATGTTTAATCCACTTATGTTACCTCTACTAGGAGCCATAATGTGCCTGTTGAAGAGATTTTGGTAGTGTGTGAATTTAAAAATGTATTCTCAGAAATTTTTTTTAGCTTGCCTCCAAATAAGGAGATCGAGTTTTCTATTGACCTAGTGCTAGGATCCATGATTATATTGAAGGCTTCATATAAAATGACCCCATCTAAATTTTGGGAATTGAAATAGTAGTTACGAGAATTATTGGAGAAAGGAATCATTTGATCAAATGTATCACCTTAGGGAACTTTAGCACTGTTTTTAAAGAGTAAGGATTGATCGATAAGATTTGTGTGTTGATTAACAAGTGTTGAACAAGATCACAACTACGAATAAGTATTGATTACCGAGAATTAATGATTTATTCGATCAACTTGAAGGAGTTTAAAATTTATATTTCTTATATGCTTATAAATTTATAAGTTTTTATATTATCACTTAAACTGAACTAGTTATATTATACATTATTACTGATTACCGCATATTTAATGGTTCTTCTTTACTTTTGTTTACCAGACTTGAACTCCTACGAAACATTTAAAGAAAAAAAAAATAGCAAAAGAATAAGCCAAGTACTCAATAATAATATAATAGTCAAGGACATGCGTATTCTTATATAAAAATACATCATATAGAGGAATAAGAGTCGTGATACATGTAAAATTATATATATATACTTTTAAAATATTTTTATGATGCAATTGACTTTTTTTTTCTTATACTTAATTCTTATTACTTGTCAATACATTCTTACCTTATATATATTGAGGAACCAATGTTAGTAGGCCTTACCAGCTAATGGAGTATTTGATCGATATCTGAATTATGTTAATCCATACAATTAAAGGGAAAAATCGTACAACACAGCGATACTTTCTTCCTTATTTATATTTCGAAGACAGGATGTATTATATTCACTCCACACAAATCAAAGGCCTTATGTTCCTTATTTATATCCAAAGATATGATGGTACTACCTATTATCTCCTAGTAGACGGGGCCAAAATCGCACACCCATACTTACTCAAAAAATAATCTACACTATAATATTCTAAGGTATATTGGAGAATACCATCTGCTGAAATAAATTCTTGGTTCAGTTTCTTTACTTCTTAAAATTTCATAGTGAGAGTCCTTATTTATAATCTTATTTCTTTTTATTAATTTTTCTCATGTCAGAGAAAATTCATATTTTCATGGTGTCATATTGGCTTCCACTCATATATAAACATATTATATATATTTGTAACGAAATCACGATAAAGTACGTTGTATATTTCCATAACAAAATCATATTAGTGCATAAAATAAAAATAAATTCATATAAATTTTAACATGTGCCAGACTTAAATTTTTAGATGACATATTAAGTGGCTTCCAATCCATTAACCTTCTAATTTCACCGGTTTGCTAACTTGTTTAGTTCCATTTTATCTATTTAACTGGTTTGATCACAAATTTGATTTATAAATCAATTTGACTTTTCATAATATTTGAGCAGTTATATCACGTGAATCGATTCACCATTATCCATATAATATGTGTCGAATTCATCATTTTAAAGAGTTATACATAAATCAGTTCACTTACCAAATTAGCCGATTCCTTAGACACCGGTTCATTAAATATCATTAACATTTGGTTCTTATAATAGCCAACCGATTTACATAATGTATGGCTTATTTACTAATATAATATACTATATATAGCCAGTTTATTATTTAGTTCCTAGCTGGTTCATACTAAATTAGCAAAATAGGCAATTAAGTATAACTCGGCTGGTTCAGTGGCAATTTTCGTTCTTGGGCCATTACAGTAACCAAATTGAGGTATTTTCAAAAACCGTTTTATATGATCATAGAGACTTAGTACTAGATGACTTGTCCGGGTTGATAGCTGGTTCAACTGGTTCATAGCCGGTCCAATCCACCAAAGTGGACTACCAGATTTACATCTGCATTAGCAAGGATACTGGGGTGGGTTTTGTTGTTCATTTGGAGATCCAATTCAGTGGTTCTTTCAACCCAATTTCATGAGCTGATTTTACACAATCGTATTAATGGTCTTAACTAATTGGTGACAAATTTTGAGCTAGTTTGGTGATCGGATGGAGGCTAGTTCGATCTGATTTTTTCAAACTATCAATTTTAGTATCAGTATATAGGGGTTGGTTCAACTATTATTTTGGATCTGGTTCAGTAATTAAATCACCATAAAAAAAGTTTTCATATATTTTTAGAATTAATACATAATTTTGGGCCGGTTCATATGAATTTTTTAATTTTATCCTTACTCAGTTCAAAGTTGTATACTGATTTTTGTATCAAATTCAGCATTCTTGTACAATCTAGCCGATTCTGTAATATTTAATTTTTTCAAAGCTGAACCAGTCAGATTTTTAAGAGATATTTTTACTCTAACTTGATGACATCTTATAGGGTTCATTAGAGTTTTTATACTAATTTTTATAGAGCTTGAACCGATAAAAAATGTAAAGAAAATCAGCACCAACAACAAGCCCTTGATTTTTTGAGTTCAAACTGCGAGTCGACTTTTAACACATTGAACTAGCTGGTTTCATGAAGAATTATTCTAAAATAAAAATATGGTAATTTATTCAACATATTAAAGTTTCTTTACTAAATTTTTCATGGAATAAATCGACCATTAATATTATGTAAAAATTAGTATATCATCAAGAAATACAGCATGCTGCAGAAACCAACTACATGATACATGTTTCTCAATTTTGCCTATTTTAGAATAGTAACAATAAGGATTATTCTAGGACAAAAATATAGTGATTTATATAACATCTTAAATTATATTGACTAAAAATTTCATAGCATAAATCGACCAAATAAAAAATATAAAAATTCGGATATCAGTAAGGTGCACGAGAGTTCAATAACAAAATTATATTTTGACATGTTGCTAAAATTTGCACATTTTAGCATAGATTCGGTGAGACTTTTAATTATTGGACCGATAATATTTCAAGATAAGATCAAAAATTTAACAATAAATTAAAGAGGGAGAAGAGTACTAGCCTGATTTAATGGAGAATAATTTTTAAAACTTCTTCTCAAAATTGCCGAGTAGCTTCTCGATTATGTTTTTCTCACAATTTTGGCTTCTCTTTTCTCCCTTCTCTCTCTCCATTTTTTCCTTATTCTTTTTATGGATTTTTTCTTTATTAATTTCTAAAATGATGAGTCATTTGTTGATTTTTTAAATATTGACACATGCCCCATAAGGTAGCAATTTTCTAGCTACCCAAGGATCACTCACCACTTGCATGGATGTGAGTTGTTGGTCCCTCATTAAGTCACTTGTTGGAACTCTATTGGTGATTATTTAGATGCATGTTAAGCCTCCTAGAGTACTAAGTGTCTCACTAATTTTTTCATACAAAATTATTTCTCTTTTTTTTTATTTACATGTGCACATGTGTGTGTGTGTTTGGATGGGGTTAGCCATGGCTCCCCATTCTCCTTCCTTTCCTTCTTTTCCTTCCAAATATTTACTAAGTATTGGATCATGAGAATGTGACATATGTCCCTCAAATCCATTTAAAATTAATTGTTAAGGGTGTATTCAAATTAATTTATTTTATTATGGTATTAGTTAGCCCATTAATTTATACTTCTTCTCAATTTATTTAAGTGTGTAAAATTTTATATGGCTGCTATAGGATTCTTCTAATTATAATTTCAATTATAAATTTTAGTTAGATTGTTGTTCGAATGTTTCGGCAACTTTCGGGCTAGTTTCGAGTTAGTCGAAATACTAATTTAATCAACAGAAACATATTCGATTACAAATCGAGTTTAGCAATTTAATTCTTATTTGATTTGAGCTATATTTAATCAATTAGGACAAATTTGATTATTAACTGGGTGTAATTTAGGTAACCGAGTTATCTTGTTGTCAACCGAAATTAATTTGATTATTAATCGATTGAGAATTTATTAACCAACTTACTTCTGTATCATTAGTTCTATCTTTTATTAATTGGAATAGAAGTTGATTTTATCAAATAAATTTTTATCATATTTCGTGGTAAATTCCTTACTTCTGAGTTTTTTCCATTTGTTGATTTTAATTTTATATAAATTAATTTTAGCTGATCGAATTGTGAGTCATGAAATATTGATCATTACAGTATACCGTAGTATCTTGCAACGTGCAAAAACGTACTTTGGAATCATTCTAGGATGAGCTTTGAAACAATTATCAATAGCATGACCACTCATATTGCAATAAGCATAATGTATCTTTTTGGATCTATCTCCATTATCAAATCATTTAGAAGCCACGATAAAATTGGTATTATTATTGGAAGATAGTTTCTTTATTTTCTCTTCTTATTATACTAAAGTGTAAGCTTCATTTATACATGGCAATAATTTGATGAGTAAAATTTGTATTTTTATATTTATAAAATTGGAATCAAGACTAATAAGAAATTTAATGATCCAGTTGATTCAATGCACAATTGTCATGCCTCCACAAGAATAAGTAGGAAAAAATTCATAATTATGTAATTATCAAAGAGACCATTCAATTTTGAGTAATATATGCTAACATTATTATTACCTTGATGGAGATCATATATTATTTATTTTAATTACTTCTCTAGATCCTACAAAATGATCCTCCAATATCCTCCTTAAGGTACTCACAAAGTCCAAAAGGCCCTACATAACCACAACAACACATTGATCCGTATGCGGTTGAATATTTGATTCATCGACCTAAGGACATTTTCGATGTATAGTGTTCGCACTTCTCTCTAAATGAACCCTTTTTTTTCTAGAGTTGCTATGATTTTTTTTTTAAATGTTATAATCTTTTTTTATTTTACTGTAATACTTAATCGTGTCTCAATTTTCAAAAATACATGTATTTCTTTAGTTGGTCTTCAAGTCCTCGGTACTAGAAGTTTGTTATTGATTGCCGCTTTGTAAAATCTTCAAAATTTGTTAGAGTAGAGTGAAATTGTTCCTCTATTTGTGGTCCTTGAATTCTTCTACGGTGGACAATTAAGTTTGATGACATTCAAACACGATTATCATTGTGGTTGCAATTTTAACTCTTTTAAGTTTTGTTTATATCATCCCATAAGATCTTTGAAGTTGAGGTAATTCTCCATATCAACTTGGTAGAGGAGTTAGTCTCCTTCTTTGTGTTTGTATCGGTAACTTGCTTGTAACTAATTTAAAAAATATTTCTTGTTGATAGTGGCATCTCTAGTCAATGAATCATCCCAATCCACCATAGTTTCGATGACTCTAGATCATCTACACTTACTCTAAATAGATGGTTGGCATGCAATATTTCAACAATAGGGGACAAAGCCCTCTTGATTGAGAATAGCAAAAGCTCTAATTGACTCTATGATTATCGTCGATCGAATGGGGTTCGTATCTTTTTTTCTAGTGTACAACAATGTATGGTGTATGCTCCTAGCCTGCCTCAAATTAACTACCTTCGTGACGGATTGGGTTATTTTGCTTAAATAACCTCCGTCAATAAATACATAACTTAATTCTAATAATAATAATAATAATAATAATAATAATAATAATAATAATAAATTTTTACAGAAAATTGGATAGAAATTTATTTGTAAATGAGACGTTTGTCAAAATACAAACATCTATAATCAACCATGTATAATAATCCACAACAAATTCCACAACACAACCACACAATTTCACAATTTATCACACTATACAGGATCTAAATGGCACAATAACAAGGGTGATACCGACATTATAACTTTAGTACAACGTCGGCCATGAAGAATGCCAACTAGAAACCCCCAATCACATCCAAAATAAGAAACACCTGCGGAAGTATAACAACCAAAATTTACTGCGGAAACTAAACTTTCGTCTATCCACATAAAACATCAATAACATCATGGGACATATTTTATACAATTTTAAAAAATAGAACAAAATTCCTATCTCATACATATGATCACACTAAGTACAAGTCCCAAACTTTGTATGCGATATCAGCTGCCTATTAAGCTTCTATGGCCTACTCACTCTCGGCGGGTATCAGTGCGTTCTGATCTGAAAGGAGAGATAGTAAGAGTGAGCGTACAACTCAGCAAATGAAATCATATATCACTATAACCGGCAGATAAACAATGAAAATGATAAATGGATGGGGGAAGACGTACATTTTCAATGAAATAGAAACATGAGAGGAAAGGAGACATCTGGGATCGCCTGGGTCACATGTTTACATTAATTACATTTTAGACATTTTTATTATTTTTTTTAATATTTACGAATCAGGGTCAATAGGTCGTACTAATCAATGAAACGAGAGAACGAGGAAATGAATGTGTTCGCTATACATTCTAAAGCACACAGCTATATTTTAGGCCTACAGCACTCGGCCATTGGCTACATTTTAGGCCTGCAGCACTCGGCCCACGGCTATATTGTACGCCTGCAGCACTCAGCCTTCGAATACATCTTAGGCCTACAGCACTCTGCCATAACAATTTGGCCTATATCCCCCGGGGATCAAGATAATCCTTATTCTTCCACAGTAGTGTCCTACAGAGTACCACGAACATCACTCGCCCCCAAGAGTGGCCGGAATATTCCTTGGGCTCTCACCATGATGTACATGGAAAACTAGAGGGCACCACCCAATGAACATAAGTCTATGGTAATAGTTTTAAGATTTAATGTTTCCTTGAGGGAGGATCCACCAGAATCCATTTTTTTCACATTATCTCCAACCGGGAGATCAGTTTTATCATATATACATTGTGGATTTTTCCTCCGATTACTTGCTCGGTTCTCATCATTCTTTTTCTTTCAACGATTCAATTTAATTCCACGAGAGAGTTTGGAATTTATTACCTTCGATGGGCAAATCTCACTTTAGGATCCTTCGGAATACATTTCTTTACCTTCGGTGCATAAATACATATTTTCGAGGCTTACAATTTAACATGAGCAATTAGATATAAATTTTATAAGCATTAAATGGGTGTAAGCCTGCAAATTTATACATTCATCTCAAGTGAGCAGTGTCAGGAGATATTTAGAGCTCTCGGACGCAGCGAATGGGTCATAACTTGTGAAAGCGGACATCCGGCCAATATATATACACAATTAAGATGTGGGACTCACATTTTGAGGTCAATTTAACATAATATGGAGGTAGAAACATGTAATTTTTCCTTTTTCATTTGGATGAACAGTAACATGGGTTTTTAGAGCTTTCGGATGTCATAAACGGGTCGATTCTTGTGAGATCGGACTTCCGGTTGATATATATGTATAAATGGGACATGGTGATTCATATTTTCATGTCCATTAAACAAAATACGGAGGGAAAATTAGGGTTCCCGAATTTGAACGTGGGTTAGTGTTTAGCGTTACCATATCGGATGAATCAGTGAGTAATTCAAGTAATAAACTACATATTTCTTAAATATTAGACATGGGTAACATGTATTTTACGGTTTGGGTGGATATCGAGATGAAAATACCCAATAAAAAATAAGCAACAATTGAAGGAGAACAAAAAATGAGTATGAGAACATTTGCCTCAACGCGTACTACAACTTTTCCAACTAGTTCGAGCTCAGAATCGAACCCGAAAAGCTTCGTTTGGCCATTTCGATGTCTTCTTTCTCCCTCTCTATCTCCATCGGAAGCTCCCCTCTGTTTTTTTTCTTTTTCTCTTCTCCACCCGAAGCTTCCTGATTCCCCTTTTAATTCCCCTTCCCCCTACTTTCATTGCT
>JAOVVI020006227.1:0-15809 GCA_028571085.2 Nepenthes alata | reverse complement strand
TTTTATATTTTCTTAAATTACATGTTAATAAGATATTTCTGATTAACTAAAGTTATTATCTTAACTTATTAGGGCATTTATTTGGTTTTAATCACTCTTTTATTAGGACCATAACAAATAGATGGCCTTTATAGAGTCGCGTGATATTCGTATAAAGATTACAGTGTTTATGTACGCTATGGGTGTCAGAAATGCCAAAAGCAGTAGGTGCATGCACTAAGATGCACATGAGGAGCACCCGAGTCATCGATTCCAGAAGGTGACGTTCAAAGCGCACCCGAGGCCGTCAATTCTAAAATGTGTACGCTCCAGGTACACTTGAAAGGCGCTTGAGATGTTGTTCTCGGTGGTATTCACTCTCGCGGCGTGCTCGAGCACAGTTCACAGGATAAAAAAATATTTGACACATTTTTAGGGTATTTTGAAATTAAATTTCATACAAAGAGCACCACACAGAGATATATGAGAATAAGAGAGAAGATAAATATATTTAATATCCGGTTAATGTCCGATTTGAGTTTTATCATCTTATTTATATGATAAACTAATTGAAGTTTGTGCATTTGCTATTGAGCTAGCAGGTGAAGATGATTTTGAAGTCTAACAATTTTTTTGATTGAAACTTGGAGAGATTTTATTTACTTTCCTAAATAGTAGTTTGGATATTTATCTCCGGGGCTGTGTGCCTTAAAGTTTTGAGTGTATTTGAATACTTTATTTCCCATACGAGGAATTAAATACTTATTATTGATGTTTTAATTGTGAGTTTATTTATGATAATGAATTATATGATTTTTGAAAATCAACATGACACTTCGAGTCCGTGGTTATTGACCGGGTCTAGGTCGCTATAATAATCATAGTTGTCCAAGTTATCAAGATGAATTCTTCGTCTTTAACAGCATAAGGGAACGTTAAAAAATAGAAAGAACCTAACAGGACTAACTTAACAAACTGCCCAAATCTTAAAATCTCAGGTAAGAGGTGAGCCAGTAAATTTTCCAGAGTAAAACCAAGAAGGTAGTCCTATATTCAAAAAGAGAAAACCCAAAGTAGAAGGAAAAATCTTCAATTTCAAAGTTTATGGTGTGGACCTTTAGACTCCAAGGACCATGTAGGTGGGATTATTTTGTAATCTGGAGAAGGCTGTTCATCGTTCTTGACTTGATCATCTTCTAACACATCCTTGGAAAATGCTTTGGGATGAACTTTTATACAATCTTGCAGCGCCACGAATGGATGGACACAGTCTGATCCCTATAAGAGAAACAAGACAAGAAAAATATGTAAATATTTTTCCACATGACACGACATATTTAACTTTTATTGAAATGATCAGAAATTACAATCATGTTATGCTTAGTTATAATTATTGTTTGAGGGGTTATTCATTAGATAAAAAAATAGCAGTTAAGTGATTGATGAATCAATTCTCTTCCTGACCTATAAAAGACATTTGTCCCATCACATAGTCATGGAGCAACTGTTTTGGCTTGTATAAGTGGCAGCCTTTTTGAGAGGAAGCTTCAACTTTCGTTTGGATTCAGCCTTTGAGCAGAGAAAAAAAAACCCAAAAAAGGGGTGCTCTTAACAAATATATATATATACACTCTCATAATTGTAGAAGCGAAAAAGTGAGAAATGTGGAGAAATCAGTTTATGTTATTCGAGACTGGAAAATGTTTTCTGCATCTGGTTTCCGTGTTGTAAATCTACTATATAAATTCTGAAAATTCAAGGACATACAGTCAGGTATGTCATCTGTGTATTATTCTTCATTATTATTTATGAAGTGGCATGGTAATTCAAGTACAAAAAATGCTCTTAACACCCTTACGTTTTACAAAAGTATGCTTCAACAACCAATTGAGTATATAGATAAGCCAACTCCAGCAAGAGCAATGTCAACAAATGCAACAATACTTCCTTTTGAATCCAGTTGGGATCCTTTTTTTTTATCTCCGTCGTACTACCAATGAAAAAAATCTTATTCTATTAACTTAAATGACTATAATTACAACAGATATTATTGAATTGTAGACTTAGCTACCTTTTCTTCAGCGGTGCTCTTGAGGAAGCAGAGAAAAGCCTCAGAGAATTGGCTCCCACAAGGGCCATTTCGTAAGTCGGCAATGCATGGGCAATCTAGAGCTTTTTTTGCTTTTGCGTCAAGAGACTGAAACAAAAAAGGAATAATTGAACCCATTCAGAATTGAAGTCAGAAACAAATCTTATAGAGAACATGATCAAGGCATTTCAATGTTCAAGTTAAGTGACCTCATCCTCATCCTCTCCATATGCTGCTGCTTCTGTAAAAGATACAGACAAAATCAGTGGTCATTGAAAACTGGAGGAGATAAAATTTGATTCTCATTTTTCAGGATCATTCCTTTAAAAGTAAATGAAAAAAGGAAAAAAAAAAAAGGTTGGTCTGCCATATCTTTGTATCATTCATCTATCTTAGATTCTTCCATGCAATGACATAAAATAAGGCGTCACTTTCTATAGCATTGAGAGCTCAGTAGTTTTTTGTTGTCCATCTCAGAGGAGAAGGGAAGAGGACAAGGAGTTTATCTCCAACTGCACCATATCTACACGCTAAATCTGTTACAGGCATGCAACATTCATACTTCAGCTTCTTAGGTTACAATATATCGAGTTGATAAGTAGTATGCAAAACATTATCAAACTATCCATCTTTGAAGCTGGTAATGTACTT
The DNA here is from genome assembly GCA_028571085.2 of Nepenthes alata. Lineage (NCBI taxonomy): Eukaryota > Viridiplantae > Streptophyta > Magnoliopsida > Caryophyllales > Nepenthaceae > Nepenthes > Nepenthes alata. Next base: position 13,090 of record JAOVVI020006227.1, on the reverse strand, counting down.
GAAACCTGCTTCTTATTCACAACTCAACATTCCTAAGAACCTTCTTTCTTATAGTTCCTTGATCTCTTTATCAATTACTCCAATCAGTTCTCAAACAATCCTATCCAAAAAGCTAACACTAAGGTGAATAACCATGGTTTATGTAGTCTTGTTTCAACAAGCACGGTGTAAATTGTGTTTATCATGATTGTTCACTGAATCTACGGTGTATCATAACAGTGTCCAATATACACGTAATTATGTTTAACAAATGCAACGGAAGCAACTAGCCTAGACAGCACCACTTTCATCCTTTCCATAATAATTAATGAAGTCATTTTGTACTGCACATTACAGGACGAACTTAGTCAATAGCCCCCAATAAATTTGGGTTCTCAACTTAGTCACAGGGTCATTGTAGTTCCATTAATTAGCTTCAGGATTTGCCTGTCTCAAGAAACTGTTGAACTACCCTAGTTACTTCTTCACCCATCGTATCCCAAGAACTTTGGAAAAATAAGAGTACCCAACAAGCCTTAGGGTGTTGATGCCTTAAATGTAGAACATAACTTTTTTCTATTTCCTAGAAAGCCTAGTAATATCCCATTATCTCATCTGTAATTTGGTCCTCTTTTCCTGCACATCGCAACATTATTATCACAAGTGAACCAAGTTTGAATAAGCTAGTAGCTTTCAGATATGCCTGGAAAAAGCTCTCAGATATACCACGACAGCATTCATACCAGACATTTCAATACATTCATGATTGCCAGTTACTTTTCAACACTAAGCACCACAATGTAGTCACCTAGCAGTATCTAAGGAACCTTCGCCATTCTAGTTGCTGATCAAATTACGCCCTCACATTTGTTTTATTCTGGACTTGATAGGAGAATATACCACGGAGGTTTAAAATTGAATATCGTCCCCATTCCCATGAACTTCACATTGTACTAGTGTCCCAGCCAACCCCCCTTGCAGTCATCAGAATAATACCACTGCGCCAAGATCAGTTCCTACAACATTTATTCATGATTGTTAGAAATTTGTATTGGCAAACTCTGTGACAAAGTGTTGCATTTTGAGTTGGATCTTAAGTATCGAATGTTTGCTTAAAGTTGGCTCGAAGTTGGCTTAAGTATTGAAATTCTGGCGGATGAATTTGCTCGAGATGTGCTAGAAATCTGTCTCGAGCAAAAAATGGTTATTTCCCACTATGCATACCTTGGTAACTACTTTGACTAATCGACAGCTAACCAATGCCCACTATCCACTTTTTTTATGATGCTTTAACTGAGCCTCATATTTGTTAACAACCACTTGACTTCTTCAAGAAGTGTCCAAATCTTCAAGCTTCATTGAGAGTATTATCTTTCGGAGAGCCATTATTCCATAGAGAAATTCTCATATTTCAATTTGATGATGCGTTCGTGAAAGCTTTTAAAAATCTCTTATCCATAATCTGTTAAATATATTACTTAACCAACAATCTTACGAAGTTCTTATAAATGGCCTTTATGTAGAATTAAGGCATTGTTTTTGGCTGGAATTTTGAGTTGATGAATGAAGATCCCAGAAATATGGAAGGAGTCCAGAACAGTGGCTTCGAGGGCTAATCCGAAGAGTAAATTCTTCGGTGGAGGTTACGTATTAGGGGTGATTGGTAGGGGGGTCTAGTGCAACTTTACCTACTATTCTGTAAGTTGATTTTTTTTATAAATTTATCTTTTATTAGCTTAAAAAGTCAGTTGATTAGTTCTTAAAATTTTCCTTTATCAACAAAATAGTGTGCCATTTACTATGCTGAAAGATTTGAGTTATCTTGTTGTAAATATAGTCATGCTACTCTATGCGTTTGTTAAAATAAGTGGGTCTAAACGACGTTTTTTCAATGATCTTTGCAAAAATTTCAACTTAAGCTCCAGTGTATTACAACCAAACTGAGGAAGCCACCTAATAAAATGCTTGCTTCATAGTATTTACAGGCATCATCCCAAGTCTCTAGAATTCCATGAGGAAATGATCATAGAAAGATTTACCTCCTATAGTTGGAGGATTACTATTGCTATTGGCCCCACAGCCTGCATGTGTTTGAATAGCTGATACCTCCTAATGTTTATCCTTTTCCTTTGCCACCCCATGCTAAGGGTCATCCCTTATGCTCAAGGCTTAACTATTAGAAACATGTCCTCAAACTCAATTAAAGAGACAATTCCAGATGAATTTATTTTAAATATAGGGCAATTCTATATCCATGTTTAATTGTTTATTTCCATGAATAGTCCATAGTTTCATGAAATTAGGAAATATTTCTAAAGTATGTTGAGAATGGGAATTATATGATCTTTTACATTAATAATTAAATTATCTGAGACATAAGATTAGCATTTGGACTATTAATAGTACAGAAAGATTATTATTTGTTCTGTTAACTTTAGCTAAAGTCGGGTAACAGTACAAAAGAAAATATACGGATGCTTGTTGAGAACAACTTTACAGGTGTGACCAGTAGAAGAACAACCACATAGAAATTTTACTTATCTGTCAATGGTTAGTTCTTAGTTGTAGTTGTTAATGCGATAGTTAGACATAATGCCATGGATGGGCATTTGAGCGTTCACCAAAGGATCTGTCACATTCATAAAGAATGAAAACATTCTTAAGCAACTCCATAGTGCAATGGCTTGTAATTTTTTGGCCAAAGTGAAATGAGGCTAAAACAGTTTCATGTTTGAGTACATATCGTTGGGAGAGGTTTTTTATTTCTACTGGATAAAGAATTTAGACGTTAATTCCATCCTCTGTTATTTAGTCGGAGCATTGCATGACAAAAGGATTGAATTGTAATGTAAACTATGAAAAGAAAGGAATACATTGCAATTCACTCTATCTAGCATTGCATGATATATTGTCTGATATCACTCAAGAGTAGCAGGTGCTCAAAATAACAAATGCGAGAATCAGCAGTTATGTTGTATAGAATCAACACTGACATTAATGTCGATTTGTACCCTTACTAGCTAGACTTCCGTGAACTTAATTGGTCGCACCCATATGGAGGTCAGCGAATCAAATTATAAAGAGTGGGTCATTAAACCAGCACTGTAACTGGGCAGCAACATTGTCAATCACAGGATTACTAAGTATCATGGCATACAAAGGCAAGCCAAAGCACTTCACAGGCAAAGCAACCGCTTCAGTCAAACAGAATTGAGTCAGAATAGCATTAAGTTTACATAACATAGAAAATCTATAGAATTTCTACCTATTCAGTAGAATTTGGACAGAGAAAAAACAACCAGAAAGACCCTCTTCATTTTTTTCATTCATACTAAATCAAACAAATGCTAGCAAAGCGATGTTCATTTATTTTCTTTCTCATATACTCCTTTCAGTTCCATTCTATTTCATTGAAGCCCGAACTCTCGAACGCAAAAAAGAGGTGAAAACCAAATCCAAAGCCACTGCCCAAGGGCTGATCTATTAAAAAGTAAGCAATAAAAAATAAAACAGCGTGTGTATTGTTGCCCGAGAATAATTCAAAATGCTTTTGGATACGAAAGAGAGAGACACACCTGCGAGAAGCGATTCCATGGAGGAAGACGGTGGGTGGTTGTCCTTAGGGCTTTGATCAGGAGCTGCGACGTGGCTTTGAACTTGACCCATTATCCTAACACTGCAAATTTCGCCCGCCTTGAGAGGTAAAAAGATTAATCTTAAAGCACAAATCAAGTATACAGATCAAATCAATTATCTCCCATCCGAGTATTGGCAGAGACCTTCGCTTCAGATTTCTCAATATACTTTCTAGATCATACGATTTTGACCATTTGAGAGCTCTTCTGACGCTGGAACATTACCAAGTTTGGACTCGCATACTCTTCCACATGGAATTCAATTGAGCAGAGCTCCAAGCGACTGTGGCTGACGAAATTTTCCTCACCAATTTGGCCCGACGCCTCTAACACGTCCAAACCGGGCTTTTTATTTATTTATTTATTTTTTTTTGGACTAACAAAACTTTTTTTAAGAATAATTTTTAAAAATAAATTGTTAAAAAATGTACATGATTAACATTACAAGAACAACATTAAAAAATACCAATTAAAAAAATTAATAATAATAATTTTTTAAATTATTAATTTTTTTAATTGGGCATTCGTGGGCCTGGGTGTGACCATAGGCTCAACCCATGGAATTGGAGTCCTCTCTCTTCAACCATTAGATTTTTAAAGATTTATCTAACATTATTTTATATAGTTAAAAAATTATAAAATACGTAATTTTTTTAAAAAAAATTAATAAAATATTAAAATATCTATATTATACAAACAACTCATAAAAATATAAATATTAACATACTTTTAATTTTTTAAATATAAAATTCGTCAAATTTAATAATACAGTAGAAAGGGACTCAATCCCACAAAATTAAGCTCCTGAATCCGACCGGCTGAGATAATAATCTGTAAAAGTTGTTCCGAATCCGATTGGTCACAATACACCTTTTGGGTGGACCCACCAAAATTGGCAATGCACCCTAAATGCTGAAATCAAAAATTAAATAGCCACACAGAAAATAAAATTATTTTAAGCCAAAATTACTCATTGACAGTTGAAACGGCACCCGAGATTGTCTAAAGGATGTCCACACAGTCCCATGAGTGCCCATGTTCTTGCTTAAAGGTAGATATGAACAGTATATCTATATGCTCTATAAAGATCAATTTTTCATTACTTCTCTCAGGAAAATCTCAAGGAAAGGAGAATGACCTGCAGATTGAAAAAGGAGAAGGAAAAGAGGGCATAATGGAAACCTGACTTACAAAAACCACTAATCATCTTTAAGAATTTTATGTATGATGGAAAAAGACCCCGTACAAGAATTCATCGGACACCGCATGTAGAAAGAGAGGATGAATTTATAGAGGTTGATCGTTCATCGCTAGACATTGTCCGGCCAAAATTCCCTGAAAAAAGCGCGCTCAAATTCCTTTTCCTGCAAGCTCTTTTCTGCCTCCTGCATCTTCCTTGTCCTTTTTGAGAGAGTCTTCTCCTTGTTAGTTGAAGGCACGTTGTCCTGCTGACAAAAGAACCAACAATGTGAGCTATTGGATACAGCACAATCAACATACCACCCAACTACCGGCCTGCTCATGCAGATCTCCCTAATGCACCGGCCTTAGTCATCTATGCTGGCACAGCTATCAACTAATCATGCTACGACACTACTCCTGCAACCCTATTAACAGTACTCATGAGAATTTCTATTATCGGTAAGTTCCTACCATGTCACATAGAAAGGATCAACTTGTGCATTAGCATGGAGAACATCATCTTAAGAGAGCCCACTCGAGGCATTAGATGAGCTACTCCTACGGGCCTGATAACAGAGGAGTGAAATTTCACTTTTGGATCCAAGATCATGGTACAAATCAAAACTGCTGGTGGAGCAGAGTCAAGTCGGCATAATGGGTCATTTGACCCTAAATCGTCCTCCAACAAGACAAAAGATGACATGGACATTGACACGAAAAAGCTTCCACATTCAGCTTCAAAGTTCTCTAGGCCAATGTTGGCTCTTTAATTAGCCAGCCAACTATAAAGACAGGAGGAAGGATAAAAAGGTATATATATATATGATGGGTACTAGGTATCCAAGGCCCAAACAAGGAACTCGTTTTCGCAAATTTAGTCCGCATCCCAAGAGGCCCAAGAGGCCGATTTGGCCCAAGAGACTAAATTAGTCCAAGAGGCCCAAGAACCTGGATCCACAGCCCAAGTAACCCAAAGAGCTGAACTGGACCGAGAGACTGGCCTAGGCTTAAAGGTTCGAGGACTCCGTATAAGACCCAAGGGCCTCAATGAAGATGAGGATTCTAAGAGGACGTGGATTCTAAGAGGACTCCAGTGGCACAAGCTCAACAAGGAGGCTCAGGACGACCAAAGACACCAGCTCAGAGAGTTGACTTTTGATGAGGCACGTACACTCTCTACAACACGTAACCTCCACAGAGAATGATTATCTGTAGAGCAGGCATGCGCGCCGCAGAAGTGATGTCTCACAGGCTAGCATGTGCGCAACCTTTTCCAACACGGCAAAAGAGATTTGCAGAGTTGGCAACAGGCTCCACTGTGCGCACCACCGCCATGTGGCCGTTCCACACAGGAAGACTCCACCACTATATAAGCATTCACCGTGCACCAACCAAATGAACGCCTCTTGAGCATTGGCATTAACGCCCTTAGAGAGAGAAAAAGCTAGTCTTCCCTCTTCCCGGTTGGGAGAACACTTGTGTTGTAAGAGTGATTCCTTAATATTCACCATTTACTTTGTTCTCCACCCTTTATACTCAAATACTTGAATATTGGAATCGTTCTCGGACCAAAGTGTCCCATGATTTTTCCTCCTCATTTAGAAAGAGGCTTTCCATGTAAAAACTTTGCGTGCCACTCTTACTCTCTCTACTACACAAACTCTATACTTGTGTTGCTAAGCTTTTGGATCCTTGTCCATACAGAGCCCAGGATTGAAGGACGCAACAATATATATAAGAAAAAGTTGCTTCCAAATCACACAAAAATCTCTCAAATCCAGCAGCTCAAATTGCAATCTTACATAGTTACAACAGGCATCATTTTCACAAAATCAAGAATCATAATACCAAACTGAGTTACAATAAAATAGCATTTTGGATAGGTTTTGGATCTAAAAACTTACTGCGTAGAGAATATAACCTGCTCTATCCATTGTCGTTTGGCACAGGGAGCATAATACCATGTCACACCGAGAGGGTATTCCATCATTATATATATAATGGTAGCTCCTCAACCCTTCCAAATCTCTCAATCTAATGCACTTTCTCCCCACCCCACCCGAAATAATAAAAATAAAAATAAAAAATACGTGCTTTTACGATGGGTTCAAGTTAAAAAAAAAATGGAGTTGCAAAATTGCCTCTTTCCAGATCCTCGCTCTTTCTCTCTTCCCTTTTTAGTCAATTATCTCCGACCTTACTCTCTCTTCCTCTGACATTTCCATACGACATCATACCCATTATGCTAGAGGTCTGTATTTTAGATAAAATCTGGAGTGTGAAACAGAAATCCATCTACCATACTAGGGTTTTTTTTCTTATACAGAAATGGTCCAATTTGGTTGAAACTGCTTCAAATTCTCACTTCAGATGAATAGTGTGAGCAATTAATGGGCAGTGGCATTCCACTTCCATAATGACCCATTAAGCCAATGCCACGCCTCAAGCAGACAGATAATAAAACGGCAAATAAATGACCAAGATCATCTTCAGTATGGAAAATAGGAAGGGATAGACTGACTCTCAGCAAAACCGCTGAAGAAGAACCATTTTAAAACCTTCCAAGGCTTTTTGTGCACACAAGGATTGAAGGAAAATCCCCTGCTTCGAACGGACAAGCCATTGCAGAGGAGTATTCATGATTGATTGAAAGTTGCAAAATTTGACACTTCAGAATTCCATTGCCTTGAGGAAGAAGTGAGTATCATATAGCAAACTCCCAAGTTGCAAATACCTGATTGATTCTCCCATTACTGTAAGAGATGCATGGACTTCAGAAAAATCAAAATCTTGCATATTTTAATTTCCCAACTTTACCTAAGCAATGATCCGTGGATCAGAAATGGAAACTCTGTTTCCCTTTTATCCTTCTTATTTCATTTACTCTAAATTACTTGCCAACAAAGAATCCAAAACAATATATAATTTCTCAACCACATTATTTCATTTGGGTTTCCATTTCATTCTTTATCATTCAAAAATGGAAATGGAAACTCAATTTAAGTGAGGTTGTTGTGGAATTCATGGTTTTATATTGAATTTTTCTTATATCTCCTTTCATGGAAGATGTCTGGAGTACATTGGACACTGGAGTTTGGAATTTCTATTAGTCATAAGGTAACTTAAGCTGATGATTTCCAGCAAGTATTTTGTGTTGACAAGTCATCACAACCGGTGAAGTTTAGGCTGGTTGGTTTCCCTCCCCAACTATGGTGCTCTCCATTATTCAGAGACATGGGGAACCCATTGGGAGGATTTCCAAATGTGGATCGTTCTACTGGGGCTCAAGTAGATTTCAGATGGCCTCATCTTTGTGTGAAAAAGGAAAATGGAATTGGCCACCATTTACGGTTGCTGTAACAGGGAACCGTTGTTATAAAGTGGGTTGCAGGATAAGATGCCAGAAAATTATTAGACAAGGGAGTCCCATTCAGATACTATGGGATGACTTGTGGAGATGTGCACAAAGAGGTAAAATATGCATAGATTGGTGCATGGCTTGCATAAAGATAGAGAAATGTTACATGAGCACATGTATCATGGCTATATTTAAGGCTGCAGATCCAACGTCAGTGGGTCTTGTACAGAGTTATAAAGCACAGAGCAGGTGACTGATGAAGGAGAGTTCAAAGAGTTGTTAGATTGTGCCACGGAAGAAGACATTTGGGCCAAGATAAAAAATTGCAAACCGAATTTTGATGGGAAGCCTTTTGATTTGAACCTGAGACATATTGAAAACATCTCTAATACCCGCTGGATATGGGAAGTGATGGCCCACATCCATGCCAAGATGTGGAGGGCAAAATAGAACAGGATATACAGAAATATAACCTATTACCTTCTGGTCTAATTGGCAATAACTTCAGATGAATTAGTTTCTCCCTCCCAGATAATTTCTTTAGTACTACCTTCTCATTGTCTTTTTGCAAAAGTCTTTTTGTAAGCAATAAATAAACAGATAAATAACATAACATCCATCAACCAAATCTTAAGGGGAAAAAAACGAATATAGATTAGCAAAACAGAAAATTGATACGAAGTATCACCTAAAAAGCCGATGAAACTTACTTTTGTATGCTTCTCAAGAGAAGTGCGATTTTCAGAATGCCGGGTAAACTTCTTTTTCATTTTCTCAGCACCCAAGCCTCGTTTATTCTTTTTGAAGTACATTTCGACAGGCTCCAACCTACCCTGTTTAAATCAAAGACAATTGAGTCAGAACTTCTTTAACTGTGGTACATTCTTCTTCCTTTCTTTTTTTCCGGAGTGGAAGGGCAGGGGCTGGGGATATAATTATGGAACTGAACCAAAAGAAACATAATTATTATTGTAGGATAATAATTGATCTGCTTTTACTAGCACTTTGCAAAGAAATATCAATGATATATATATATATATATGTAGACATGTCTGAATCACATGAAAGAGCTTACTCATTGCATATATAAAAAGCTTATGGCTAAACACAGCCTCATGGAATGCAAGATTTTCCAAACAGTAATCAGACTGGGCCAGAAGTTGTAGGGCCCAAATCTCCTAATTCTTCTACTGACTAGAAGGTCAGACAGCCAACAGAAAGTCAATCAAAAAGTGCAGAAAATGCATATTTACTCTGTTATGGTTGAAAGGAAGCCTAAAAAACTTGCTATGCACGCCATAATCTTGCAGCACCTCAATGTGCCTGAGAAGCATCTCATATACACAATTTAAATAAAAATAAGGGTATGTGATGATGCAATTTGTAGCATCGTTTTCAGAAAATGCCAAGGGGAATCTTTTGACAAATTAACAACCATTAGAACATCAGCTTTGTACAATGGTTCATAAATTTCAAACATCAATTCAAAACCTCTTTAAATTTCAAAAAGGATATTGACGCGTTCAGCAAATAATTGGTAACACCACTACCCAAGATACATGGAGATTCCATATTTTTAGGGTCCGAGTTGCCGAGTGACCACCTTGCCAAGCTGCTGGTTGCTTGGATAGAGAGCTGTCAGACGGTCCTATCAGACCATCCTGTCGAATCGTCCTATCAAGAGCTATCCTGTGGTAATGCACCCCAACAGAAACTGTCTTGCCATGATGCTCTCGGGAGCAAAAAGAAGGCACCAGTGGACTGTTTCATCTGAGTGACTGGCGTATTGAGCACTCGGAGTGTCAGATAAAGCATGTGCAGACTTTATATCAAGTTGAACTTGGTCAGAGGAGCTGATTATGCCGGCATAGGAATGCAAACATGGTTGCAGATCATCAGGCGGCCAAACTGTCAAAGTTGGCCTACAGCCAACAAGAGCTCTCTTGGTTAGCAGACCACGTCAGCCACAATCGGGGACACGTCAACAGGGAAATCATCTCTATAACATAACCACTTTATGATGATCCATAAAGATAACAGTTGATCCATGAAGATAACGGTCTCTTAATAAAACGTATTAACTCCTTGGAAGGAGAACCATCTCTTGAGTAACTGACAATAGCTCCATAGAATGAAAGCGGTCAATTACTCCCTGGAAGGTTACTAAACCAACCCTAATATAAGGCTTAGAGCTTCTAAAATACATAGCTCCTGAACATAGAAGGGCATATGATGTTTCAACAGCTTAAGCATCTGAAAGATCTTTAGCTTATCAAAGTATCCACTCACACCTAAAAGACTTTCAAAATCACATGTTTGAATACAATCCTTGAGCACTCAAGCCTAAACAAAAAGGTTAGGATTCTACTGATAGCCTTATTCCTAAAAAATTCCAAGGCACTGAGCACAGTCATCCAAAAGCATCTTTACTCTCTCAATCTAAAGCAATTTAATTTGTGTTTTATTGACTTGAACATCGAAGGGTAAAATGGTGAGTTATTCCGTAATGTTGAGCTCTTGTTTTGATTTGTTGTGTACAGAATTCGGGAAAATCACTCGAGTCAAATACCAATTCACGAAGGTATACGTTTCTTGAGGTTTCAGCCCACCTCTTAAAATCCAACTCATCTTCTGTCACATTTCTGGGGTTTGAGAATTACGATAACACCTCTGTGAAACTTCAACATCTCTTATAAATTTTACACTTAATATTCAGCATTACCAAGCCGGGGATCAGAAAATAGGAAGAAGAAGATTTCAATGACAAGAGAAAGAGAACCTGTTCGGAAGCACCAAGACCAGTTCCTTCCTTCCAGCCATGCTTCTTCAAGAGCTGCATAGGATGAGAGAAAGAAAAGGGCAGTAACGGATAAGTATGGCACTCCATAAATAAACATGACCCTAATGAGAGAGGAAAAAGGGGCAGCAAAATAACCTGGAAACCGATGTTATAGGAGTCGATGGCTGGTGCTGACGAAGAAGAAATCGATCCAAAATTACTACTGTATCGTAATTGTTCCTCTTCCATTTACAGTCGTCTTTTGTCTTGCTTCTAGTACTCTTTTTATCTGTTTCTTTCACCTTTCTGGGGATAGTTTCCTTCCCTCTTTGCCTTTTTTTTCTTCTCCCAAACCCTAACTTAGGGAGCCCCGGTCTCGCTACAGGTGGTGGTGATGGTGGTGCTGGTTAATAGAGGCCAATGATGCTTGGTGCAATTTTTTTTCCCTTCCCAAGGCGCGTCGCCGGAGTTCCCGGATGCCGTCTGCTGCAGTGCGGCGGTGCAACTACACGATGATTGAAGCGCCACCTGAGATCTTGCCCGTCCCAGAACTCAACCGTTAAGGCACTTCAGAAAATTAAAAAAAAAAAAAATTTGTCGGCCATGGTTAGAATTTCTAGATGGCATCAAAATGACGGAAATCGGATCGTTTCCTCTCTTAAGATTTAAAAATAAAAAATATTAAAAATAATTATAATTAACAATATCTATTGAATATTAACTTAATAAAAATAATTATTTATACAATATTATTTAATATTTAAATTTTAATATTTAAAAAAAATTATAGCTTCCTCAATTCAAACAAATGATTTATATTTGATACGTTTTTGAATATGAATTATTATACAAATTAAATAGTTAAAAACTACTTCACACGATTTAATCGATCTAAAGAGAGTCCAATTTTTGTATACTCTAAATTCAGATCCCGTGCAACACAACAAATAGACGGTTAAAAGACGCATTTCCCAATATATCATCTGATACTCAAGTTAGTAATATTTCTTTGTTGAAAAGAAATATATGATATAGAATGAGAATGTTTATAAAATAATATTGTAAAGTGCGCTTAATGAAAAATGTCTTAATAAAAAAGAGTGAGTGTGCGCTTGAAGTTTCTTAGAATTGTCCTTTGCTAGCTTTTTATACTTTTAGTTGATCGTCGTCCCCTTCTTCCCGTTGGAAAGGAAGTGTATATATAGAGTTAAGGGATAGTTAATTTCTTTGTCAGCTACCAATGAAACTGTTCAGATGAATAAAAAGATGTTAAACTGTTCAGATGAATAAAAAGATGTCGTTTAACTGACGGTTCCTAAACTGACAACCAAATCCGTTAAGCTATCTAGATAAGGGAAGAAAATTATCCGCTCTAATCGGTTAAAGTTAATATCTTTGTCATATATGAAATGAACAGTTCGGATTAGAACGATGAACTCAGCTACCCATTTTGGGCTACATAGGTCGACCAGGATTTAATTTAATTATGGGTCTAATTCTTAATTGATCTTTTTCTTGAATCGGTGATAACTATACCAATCAATGTTAATCATTTTAGACATAATTACCATATTAACACCTTATAAATTACTAACTTTTCACAGTCTAATAAAAATTAGGTTAAATATGATCTCACTAACACTAAATTTTGTTTCGCTTTTGGGATTATGTTCGGACTTATTTATTAATTTATTATTAGTTATCAAAAAAACTATTGAGCTTGTAAGTAATTTTTAACTTTTTTTTATTTACTTATTGTAGTTTTTAGTTGTTCAACTTTTAATAGTTTGTAAATTTATTCTTAAAATTACTCCTCGTTGCAGCTTTTCCTTTTTTTTTTTTATAATTTTAGCAAAATTGGAAATTTTTTTATCCATAGACAAGCGAATATGGCAAAGAAAATAATGACTTAGCAATTATATTTAAATACATTTTAGTCAATTTTATTAATATTTTTGGTGCATACTTTAAATTTAAATATGAAAAAGCACACTTTCGTACTAACGTGATAAAAATAAGTTTCGACCCCGGTAAATAATGCGGAAGCAGAAAATAATAAATATTCAATACACGTAAATAATATTTAGATCTAGATGCCAATAATACTAATCAATCATGCATAAGTATAAAAGAGCGAAGTAGTAATATAAATACACG
>JAOVVI020006226.1:0-15809 GCA_028571085.2 Nepenthes alata | reverse complement strand
TCGTTACCTGAGCGGAGGGTCAGCTCTTGGACTGCGAGCTCCTAGCTCTGGGATAGAGGGATCGTGACTCCAAGACGAATGATTAAAGGCCTCCTGGTTAGCAGAGGGCTGAGGGCCTCCGGATGGCGGAGGGTTGATGGCGTCCGGACGGGAGGTGGGCTGAGGGCCTCCTGGTGGCGGAGGGCCGTAGGCCTCTGTGCCTCATGGATGAAGGGCTGAGGGCCTCCGTGCTGGCGGAGGGCTGAGGGCTTCCAGATTGGAGGAGGGCTGAGGGCCTCCTGATGACTGTAGGAGGGCCCAAGGCCTCCTGGCAGCGGAGGGCTGAGGGCCTCTGGACTGTAGAAGGGCCAGGGGGCCTCCTGGAGCCTTATGGAGCGTTTTTGAGCTTCTCCCACTTGTCCCTCAATACTTGAAAATGCTTACTTTTATAGTGGAATTTGTAACTGTATTACTTCTGAAAAAGCAATGTGGGACTTTTTATTTGCAAGGAATATGCTTGATTGTGGGTTTGCTGTGGGCCTGGCCCATTGGCTCATGATTATTGGACCTATCAATATTATTTTAAAAAATGCAAATCATAAATGAAAAAATAATAATAAAATGCATAAAACAATATTGATTTATCAATCGCATGAATCAGAACAAAAAAAAAAAAAAAAAAATCTAACCAAATTGCATATCTATTTCGTGTTTATCGACCAGGAAATAAGGCCGCCGTTTTCGTATTCTTTGTCCTACCCGCTCTCGCCCTTCTCCTACACCGTCGACCGGCTTCATCCGCCATCATGGCAACCGTCAACGCGGCGGTTTGAGACGCAACATTGGCAAAGCGACTGAAGGAGGACATATTGGGATTTATCGAACTGATCGAACATGTCGTCAGCTCAGGATCCATTTTACATTGTAAAAGAGGAGATCCAAGAATCTGTAAGTTTAAGATTTTCAGAAATTAGGGTAGATGCTTTTAGTTCTTCTCATCTTAATTTGCATACTCATGGTTTTTTGGAAGTCAAGAACAATTAGCGTTTCGTAGTTCGTGCTTTCGTCATTCTTTTGATTTGGAATCGATTCTATGTTCCCGTATCTTATTCATTCAGTTTCTATAGTGTTAATACTTTTCCGCAAGACAAATAATGTGCCGCCGATAACGTCGTTTCCCTACTCTCTTATCTGACAGAACGTTTAATTATCAAATTTCTATTTTTCGTCGCTGTAAATTCTCAATTTTATATGGATATTTCTTGTTAATGCTTGAAGACTCCGCTTACTTTTCACATTATTTATTTGGACATTTTAGAGTATATAAAGATAAATTACAAAGCGAGCTCATTATGTAAAGGTGGATAGGTATTTGCGGGTTACAATAAAAATGTTAATGAAATAGAAGAGGATGCTTATTGAAAAATTTGAAGGTTCTTATTCTTTGGGTTTATTTTGTGATGCTAAACAATGAAATTTAACCGGTCCCATATATCTATTAAGAGTAGAGATTATGGAGATGCTAAAAGGTATTATGTATGGAGGATATCTAACAAGTGGTCATAATATGGAGAAAACCTTGTTGATGTGAATAGAACAGAAGGCCATGCAGAGCAAAAACATTTGAGAAGTAGTCATTTCTTTTTGCTTTAGCTGTAGTGCTCCAGTATTCTTGTTCAGTTTTTTTATTTTTTTTGGTTTCTTTGTAACCATGTTTTCTGTTAATTAAATCTAGATTTTTCATGGGTGTACTAAGCCTTGTAGTTTGACTGGGGTTGTGCTTTATCATCTCTATTTTCTGTCAGAATTACAATTGTGTTACTGAATCCTTTGCTAATTAAGATTGCTTCTTGTTTAGGAGTCTAGAGTATATATAAGGGCTATGGATGAAAATATTGGTACTTGTATTGGTCATGAATGCATTGGTATTAGCCGTATTGGGCCATCCATATCGGTATTTGATGTCGTGGATGTAAACTTTTTTCTCATGACTATACCAAATTGAACTGTGTACTATATTTTGAGCGCCTTTAATTGCCTGTTTGTCTAATTGAGGAGTCTTAGTCACTTTCATCAAAAATAGTATTAATATCTTTTTAGGTTATTGAAAAATACCCCAAAAATTTTGATATAGGTATATTTTGTATATCTATAAAATATGCATATTTAGGCTTCTTAGAAGATTTATGTATACTTAAAGCGCGTGGATTTTAAGCTTTTGAGAGAAGAGTAAAGAAAAAAAGAGATCAATGACATATTGGGATACTTCTCCAGTATTAGAAAATATTGTTATCGGGGTTTTCCAATATTGATACATATGGGCTGATAGTTTTATACATAATAAGGGTTCATTCTTAATTTTGTGGGATTCATCCCAACTCTTTTATGGCTGTTTTTCAATGAGAGTTTCATTCTTTTTTTCCGGTTTTATACTAGATGATGGCCTTATTCTCTGCAAATTCTCTTTCATTTCAGCTCCTTTGAGCCAGTGATTTGTGAAAGGAGATTGGTGTGATAGTAGTCTCAAATTTGGTGTGAGGGTCTAAAATAACAACACCACAAGTTTGAGTTCCATGGTTAAACCATGCCCCAACATATGAACTCTGAAAGACGGGCCATCAGAACCAGGTAACGATCATGGGCATGTTTGGAGTGCAGAATAGATGGTGAATATGAACCTTAAAACTGTGAAGGTGGGTTCAGAAAGGAAGAATTTGAAGATGAAAATATGATTATAATTCAATGTATTGTGGTGATTAGAGGTATGATTAGTAAGAGCTTTTGATTTTAATTGTCGAATTTGAATTGAAGTTCCAGTTTTTTCATGGAAGGATGCACACTGAAGAATTCCTTAATAGGAAGCATCTTAGAGATACATTCTGAATGAAAAGCAATGGTTGAGGTAAGAAAAGTAATGTTTTTGAACCTGAAATGGAATGGAATTGCCTTAATTGGTGGAAAAGGCTAGAAAGGGAATTTCCAGGCATATCTTGTCATTTACTTGAAGCGTGAATTAGATGAAACCAAAGTTGAAGGAAGTGGATTCTGCTGGTATTTATACTCTGAATTTAACATACAATTTCATGGCCTGCACCAAAAAGAATTTGGCATGGAAAATTGCAAGCGTCAGTTCTATTACCAGTCTATCAAAGTTGCACTCAAATGAAATTTGAGAGTAGAGAACTGATTGATATCTACAATACCTAAAACCATCTATTTCCCATCAGACTGGCACAATTCACTTGTCTAAGATAGAAGGTGTTATTATGTACTTCAATGTCTTATTACTTCTGGCAGTTCATTAGCAACCAACAATCATGTTGGAACTGCTGTCACAAGTTTAAATTCTAATGAAATACAGATCAAGAACCCAGGCCAACCTAAGCTTTTTCCTCACCGTTGCTACTTTTTCACTTGATATTTCGTTTTTTGCTCTTTGTGCAATGTATAACTGTGCGTTGTTTAGATGACATTTGAATGATTGGTTTATTTCTTTATAGGTTAAGAAAATGGTTAGAAATCTTTGATTTTTTCAATTCAATTGCTCTTTTGATTTTGGAAAAAAAGTATCCTTACCAAGCAATTTTTCCTTTATCTTGATTTTCATTTCAATTGTTGTAGAATTTGTTCAGTTAAAGTTGTTACTGAGCTTTCTTTCGGACAATCACACATGCTAAAAGTCTACTTGCCAAGTAAAGCCTCACTTTTTCAGCAAAGGCTAGAGCCGATTCAATCAATGTGACTTTGTCCCACCAGTCAACAAGGAAAGAATATTTTGAAGTGGACAAAGACCATCCATTTTTGTTGAGAAAGTTTTGACTTATTTATCGACAATTGATCTAGCTCCTGAAATATATGACAATATTATCATTACTGTTATCTAAGGAGGTACCTCAACTAATGAAATAATACAAGTGGTGTGAATACAGACATCAATTTAAGATGACCTCGCAATGCATCAAACATGGCAAGGTTGCCTGTTCCTAGATACCACAATTTGGGAGCCTCATGCATTGAATCACCTTCCATTGCACCAAAATTATATGCATTGAACAGTGTTGATCCCAAGATTAATTGATTTCGGTTGGATCAAAAGTGTTGATGATACTTTTAACTTGAGATAGGGTTGGGGATGGTAGTGTTCTACCATACCTTGTAGCAGCCAATAGTTTTTTTTTTTTTGTCTCCTTTGAATCCTCATTATATAAGCACCTAATGTTGCAATGGGTTTGTATCATTTCATTCATGATTTGCCTCACTCAAACACATTTTCATTTCCCTCTCTTGATTTCTAATTCATTGAATTTTAGGAATAAATTTGTTCCCTTTGACATCAAGAATTACGTGGCATTTTTTTTTAAAATTCTAATCTTGAGAAGAATTCAAGTTTAAGAATAATGCGTTGAAAGAAAAATTTCCATATTAAAATTACCTTATTTTTTTCTTCCCCTCTTTGTGTAGTGTTCAGGTAAATTATTCACTCTTTCTAATTATCATTATTGCTGATTTTCAGTCTAAGTCCTTCATGTTTGTTGCTCTTAGTTTTTTCTTGCTCTTCAAAAAGGGTTTTGTCTCTTTTTTGATGTAATTTGTGCCAACATGTATGGCCATTGAAAGATCAATGATTGGCTTTTCAAACCTTGTAAACATCATATTTCTACTAGTTTTTTATGTGTTGTGAATATTGTGGTAAACCTAACTTTCGGGATGCATTGGGCTGGGTGAGGCTGGGAAATGTTAGGGATCTGATGGTGGGGGGATGGCAATAGTTTTTTTTAACCCAATTGGGCAGGGTTAGGTGTATTTTTTATATGATTGGGGCAGGGCAGTAGATGATAAAAATCTGGCACTCTGTAATTGTCATTTACATTGTTGTTATGGCATAATGAATTGAAAAAAGACGATGAGGTTAGCATGAATTGGTGCCTTTTCAAATGTTTGTCAGCTCTATTTGCAAACAACTAACATTGATTCCTTTCTCAAGAATGATAGCTTGGTTCTCCCTTAAGTATGCAGTGTCATGTTCATTTGGAGAAGGCTAATAATGAACATTTGATGATTTTAAACTTATTTGATTAGCATAATGAAATTGTGTGGAAAACTTGTGAAAATTGGAGATCTATGAAGCACAGACACCAACACAGGATATGGACACGATACGACGACACACATACACGCTATTTTTTACAAATCAATGACACCACACGTTGTGGATACATAAATTACTGATAGTTTATATTTTTTTAATTGATAAACACTTTTATTTTATAATAAATGTGAAATAAAAATATATATTTTTTGAATCTTATATACAAATATTATAGGAAGAAAAGCCATTTATAGGTTTCAAAAGTGAGAATAATGTATTCAAAATCCAATTCTAGGGTTCGAAAAGTGAAAAAAAGATTTCAAAATCAAATTCTAGGGTTCAAAAACAATAATATATACTGATACTTGAAAATTACTTTACCTGAGTGTTCAACTTCTCCCTCTATCAAGCTATATGCGTCTTGTGGCTAAGAAAACAAGTCGTTCACGAGTTGAGAGTGTGAGAAAATTGGATGTGAGGAGTGGCGATTGGATTCAAAGTGAAAACCCTAGGCTCTTTGATAGAATAGAAGTGAGAAATAGGAGTGATAAAACATGGAAAAGGTAAGTGATTTCTAAATTTAATGAATAAAATCTGTACAACTTTTATAAATTTATCAAAAGAACCCACAACTTCTACAATTTATCAAATGGTTCATAATATTTAAAAAATTATAAAATTATCCAATGTGTCCAAAACATGTTGAAATGCATCGGGCGTGTCCAGAGCGTATCCAAATGTGTCGAGATGTGTTCGGAGGGTGTCCAAAACATGTTGAGACGTGTTCAGAGCA
The DNA here is from genome assembly GCA_028571085.2 of Nepenthes alata. Classification (NCBI taxonomy): domain Eukaryota; kingdom Viridiplantae; phylum Streptophyta; class Magnoliopsida; order Caryophyllales; family Nepenthaceae; genus Nepenthes; species Nepenthes alata. The sequence goes on along the minus strand of JAOVVI020006226.1, from coordinate 9,948 downwards.
TGTCTAAAACGTGTCAGAATAAAAAAATAAATTAACACGTGTTGGAGGGTGTCTGACACGTGTCCTGGGCGTGTCGGTGCCTGATATGTGTCAGACACTGGCACTTTAAGTCTGAGAGAGTGTCTGTCCTTCGTAGTTGGAGATGTGTTGAAGTATATCAATGCTATGGGTTGCTTGCTAAATGAAAGCAAGAATAGTTGAGGGAGGTGGCCCTAGTGAATGGTAAGTTGAGTTAGGAATTTGGAATCATGTATCACTGGTAGTGGAGTTAATAGTTAATGGTATATACTATTCTTATCAAGATTTCAAAAATGCTTGAGTGAATATGAAGGACTTGTTATTGAAGAATTACCAAATGGTTCATTGCCTATGCCTAAAAGAGATGGATATGGCTCACTAAAGAATGAACAAATTTAATAACATATCAAAATACCTCCATAAGAATGAACAATGATTAAGGAAATGGGAAAGCTGTTAGTAAGAATTGATGTGGGAATCAAATAACCCAATTGGCCCAGTTGGGCCTCAGCATTTTTGGCACCAAGATTAGATGATTAATGGAGAACAAATATGTGTAGTGAAGATCTGCAGTATTACAATCAAATATGGTTTTTGTTTTTCAGGCTAGATGACATAGACACGATTGTTTGCACAACACTGTAATACATCTATTTTCTTTTCCAGCTCTGATTTTTTCTAAATTCAATGAAAATTCTAAAAGCGTTTAGAATGATGGTAGAGGTTATACAACTATGTAAATTTTATTATTAATTTATGTTGATGACTTTCAAATTTATTACTGAGACAAAATTGAGGTTCACATCATCTTGGCCAAGTCATGGAAGTTTTTAGTAGTCTAACTTGAAAAAATGCCTTTATTTATTTATTTACAGTTTGGTGTTTCTGGACTTCATTTTGTTTAACCTGAAGGTATATGACTGAAGGTGTAAAGTGAAAGCATTGTGAATCAATCAACTCCTAGATCATAGGACAAACACAATTTCTGTTGTCAACTGAAGAGTTGGTCTATAACTTCAGCTCTATAATGACTAAATTACCACTTTTTTAAAGATGAAGAACCTACATGGTCTAAAGTTGCCGAATAGGCTTTAATCATATAAAATCTGCCCTTACGTGCATTTCTTAATTTTAAAAGCCTCCTTTGTCAGAGTTCAGTGCATTTAATGCTGGGTTGGAACCCCTTGTCAAGGGGAAAGATTGGTGTTGTTTTTCTTGGGCGATGTTAATGAGGCCAGCCATTGCTATTCAGCTTATGAATTGGAGTTTTTTTTTATTTCTATGTTATATTCTTTTTAGCTTTCAGGTCATTAGGCTTGCACTACTTATTGCATTTCATGGGTATCTTGTGGGGATTTTTTTATTACAGGGCTTTTTACTACTTTGATTCTTAAAGAAGTTAAATCCTATGGAATTGGACACAATTCCTATCTGCAAAAGTTTTTGCCATCCTAATGTCTAATTTTTGTGAATCTAGTAAGGTCACTGCCATGCTATATAGAAAGAGTATGCTGTTGACAGCATTGCACACTTGGTCAATGGCCCCTCTTTTAATTATGAGAGAGAATCTCTCTCTTGTGTTTTTTGGTGGATTGGTAAGAAAGGTCACTTATCTATTCTTCCAAGGATAGTTGAAGTTGATCCTTGATCTTTCTTGTGAAGGAGTAGGAACTTTAGCACTTAAACTATCCCCATTGGAGAAAATACTTTTTCTCTTTTTGATTTTCTTTTGTGATAAGTGCCTTGGAATAAAAGAATTGCAAAACAAACAATAACAGGAATTACTTCATCTTGTTCTCCATGATGGAGGTGATGTGAACCGGAAGGGAGCTCAGTGTCTTAGATTGTGGCATTAGTAGGGTATTCTTGCCAAATAAAGAGGATATTGTTGATGAATAAGGGGAATATTCTTGCCAAATAAGGATATGAGGATATGAATCTGGTGGCAGATCTCTACTTTTGGCAAAAGACAGCTTGAAATGTTGCTTAGCTGGAGGCATTTCAAGATTTTTCAACATTCCATAAGGCACTTGCAAAATATATAGCTGTACATCCCCTTACCTGCTCCCACTTTTTCTCACGTAAAAATTAAGGCTCTGAACAAGTTTGACTGGGTTTTCTGCTGTTTTAGAATATTCAACACCAGTAAAGGAGCTTGAGCTTAGTGAGCGTCATACTGAAAATCTTAACCTAAGTCATGAGTGTTTGTGACTCTTCTCGAGCTTGACTTGTGTCAACTGACTTACATGCTTAATGTGGTAGTCCACTAGTTTTAACTACCAAACAGAAAGCCCACACTTCAAAAATTTGAATACTGCTTTAAAACCCAACTTTATCTGGCAGATAACTAGATTGCCACATGCTCTTGACCAAATTTTATATATATACATTGATGAAAATATTGGCCGATATGATATGTATCAGCTGATATGTATCTGTATCGACATTCCAATACAGATATTTTCTAATAACGCGACAATATCGCAATATATTTTTGTATTGGCCAATAAAGTCGATATATTGCCGATACGCTCGGTCACCTTACGATTCTCAGAATATTTTTTCACTTGATATATTCAATACTAATACGTAGTGTCAAATATATCCGATACCGATATGACTGCAATAGCCAATGAGACCAAACCCTCTTTAGCAGGCCTTTGATAAATTGCTTAACTAAAGCTGTTGAGGCTGCCCCTTTTATAAAGTGGAAGTGTTACCTTTTCACATTGTGATTGATGTGTGTCCTCTGCCTGCTAAACAGAATGCGGATTTCACTTCCCACTTCACATGTCTCATGTCCTAGGAAAATCAAAACAATGCTGGTTGGTCCTCTCTATGGAGAGGTCCTGCTATGGATATGTGACATCAAACCTTTAATGTTGTTTGTGTGCACAATTTAGATGTCATAACTTAACATAAAAAAATGATTCATGTTTCTATTTAATGTAGTTATACTTCTAATAACGTAAATAAATAGTAAAATTACACAAGTTTAAGTAGGATATTGAGTTGAGCATGTCCAGGTTCAAACTTGACATCTCAAGTTACTTGAGCAGCTTGGGCTTGACTTTATATTGAGGCAAGTTGATTTTGGCTGCTTCTATGTTGAATTACAGCTTGAGCACCAGGTGGGTATTGCTCACTAAATTTGTAATGCAGAATCGACATAAAATCAGCTATATGATTGTCAAAATACATTACACGGGATGGCTACAAGCAACTGGTGTTTAATTGGATCAAGTTATTCAAAGAATAAAAGAACACGTATGTGCTAAAGTTTGTGCGAATATCAATGAAATATGGAGATCATAAATCCTAAAATAGAAAGAAAAGAATACGTCCATAGAAAGTTTGAAGTAGTGCACATGCATGAGTAAGGTGATTCAGTTATTTGTTTTAGAATAGAGTCATGGTGTGCATAAGGGTGATGCCCCCCTTAGGTCTTCCTCACCAGGGGGAAAAAAAGAACAACAGAGGTAATAAGGTACTGAAATGTAGAAGGACCTCAAAATTATTTTAGTAAAAGGAACTTTTCAACTGTTAATTATAAGAGGATAACATCTAATTGGGCAACATTATGGCAAAGATCCATGTACATGACTCCACAGTGGGACTTGTAGCTTGTTGATTTATGTTGATTGCAATTACTGTTTTGGAAATTGATCATTGAGAGTGGTCTCATGAGATGCAGTTTTTCATTTTTCTGTTTTACATTTTGTTTATTTTTTGTTTTGTTAATTGCATGTTATGTAGAATTAAATCAGTGGTCAACCTTATGTTATGACTTTCATTTCAGTATATGCTAGGTCCACAACAAACATTTCCTTTTTGGGTTTGGAGAAGGGAAGGGATTTATTGGACTGGGTAAGAGTGTTGGTATATTGGTGACCATAATATGCTTTTGTTTTTTTGCATTCTTCATACAAAGATATTATTGAATCTTCTGAAGCATGCTCGCATTATGACGACAACTTTGCTAGTGTTTATGTTGTTTTGAAGGATATACTCTGTATATCGGGTTCGTGACAGTATAGGTGCATGAGTGTTTTGGAGCATTGGGCCACTAATTTTATGTATTTTGGTAACAGTTGGGCCATTAGTTTAAAAATAATGTTGAAACTCGTGGAATTATGTTATCTGAAATTAGCATCATAGGAAAGTACAATTATCCTAGTTTCTAATTTTCTGCATCATGGGTATTTCAAGCACCAAACTGTTGGAAAGTTTTTGATTTATCTCTATGATTCTTATTGTAAGTTTCTTGATAATGGCTTCATGCTTCCAGAGATGCTTGCTAGTAGTTCACTAATCAATGAGCAAATGCTATTTTAGATTGACACGCTACTGTCAACTTTTCATGGATGGGAAAATCTTTCTGATACTAGAGAGCAAGAACATCTCAGTAAGGAGCTGCTTGCTAGCTGCGAGAGCATCGAATGGCAGGTATGTCTGCATTTCTGTGGCTTATTGGGATCACAATTTGTCTAATTAATTATCTTGTAGACAATTGAATTGGTGCCTTTTGGTCTACAGAAAAGTTAATGTTGAGAAGATTACATGAACTGGATTTTATTGTTTCAATTTGTAATTTAGGGTAATGATGCATGTGGTTGGACATTATTATTCTATCAAAGTAGGCAGCACAATAGATATTGAATAAGTCCTCAATTTCAACTTATATTTCTTTTTTCTGGTCCACTTGCTGCAATTTTCAAGGGCTTAAAGCCTGCTTTGCTGATATTAAGGTTGATGAATTGGACAAAACAATTACTGTTGCTGCCAGAGAGCCTGCTTTCTATGGAATTGGCGAGGTTGAACTTGGAAAACGGCAGAAATGGACAAGAATTGCTCATGATCAGGTATTATTGGCACCCTTCAGAATGATAATTGCAAGAAGCCAATATGTATATTGTGCTTGTAGTTCTTTTGGATCGTTCCTTTCTTCAAAGAGAAGAAATAGGGATGCTATTAGTTCTAGATATCTTCGTGTGGCTGAAGAGTATTTGAATTCTTTTATATAGTTTCTCATATTATGCAAGTTCTTTGGTTCTAATTCCCCAACACCCCCCCCCCCTCCGATTGAAACAATTCAATGGGGCTTGAACCCTCCTCCACCATTAGAGGGGAGACATATCGCCTACTAGTAATCCTGTGAATTATTGGTAATAACTTGTATGTTTCCTGAGATGTGGACATTTTCTATCAGGTGAACATGGTGAGGAAAGCGGTTTCAGCTGGAAAGGGACAAAGTTTTCAAGACACTGCTAGTGTCAATGGGATGCATCGGGAACTGATGAGGCTTCAAGTGGGTCGTACTCCTGAGATGGCTGGGTCCAATCAATATGCCCATGAGAATGTTGATATCCTTTCATCGGAATCAGACCGGCAATTGCTTCTCATAAAGTAATTGTTTCTTTCTTTCTCATCTGCATCTTTTCTCGTCCTGGCTTTTTCATTTTTTTTCCCTTAATTTTCTTTTCAGTCTGCTATTTATTTTGCTTTTTTATTATGTATAACTTGTTTTTCTGTCTCTGCAATTGTTTAATAACAAAAAGCGTTTTACTTACCCAAAAAAATAATAAATCATCTCACTTTAGTTTTGTAATTTGATTTCAGTTTTATTTTATCTCTCAGGCTGCATTCAATTAGTTACAACTTACAAGTATGGCCATGGATTTGGAAGTTGCTAAACATCTACATGCATAAAATTGACAATACAAAATAACGGTATTGATCATTAGGTTTTCTTTGTACTTAAATTCAAATACATATTTATTCCTAAATTGGTGGATTTGCAATCCATGTAAATTTATGAAATAAGCTCTTATGTGCAAATAATATATGAAGGATCAATTTAAAATAGACATAACAAATTCAATCTTATGTGTAAAAAAGGTGGTTCAATGCACTAGGTTTCTGACATTCTAGACTCTGAGAGGGTCATATTTACATGACCTTGTCCCTACAGTGCAAAGAGACTATATCTATGGTTTAAATCTATAACTTTATTGTCACCTAAGGCTTATCTGCTACTGCAATCTTATGTGTCCATGTTAAAAAAAAGAAAATCATAGACAAAATTAGCTATGTCCACAGGTAAAAGAATTTCAGCTTGCGTATATTGCCACCAGTTTGACTTGTATAGTGAATTTCTCAAAAATAATTATTGATTTTGTTAATCTCCTACTCTCCCTTCTTAATTATAGGTATCCATTGATTCTACTGTCATGAGAGGAGCGCTCTAGCCCCTGTGGCACCTATATCCCTAGGGATGGGGTTTGGCCAACTTACTCTAGCTAGGTGACAACTAAAGGAAATCCCACAGAATGCGACCAAGGTGGCTAATAGAGAATACTTGAATTACGTACAGCATTCAGTGAGGCAATAGGGAGTGTCCTTATATGGCATCCAACTGTCCGTTGCGCATAGGAGATGACAGTCTGACTCTCTCCACTTGAATCCTTGATTCCCTTGTCAAAGGTTTGTTGTCAGTTTATTGCATCTCGTACATTGCAAATTTCGGTCACCTCTATGTCCAGGTCACCCACAATGCTCAACTCTCACCCAACAACAAACAATGTTTTCAACCTTGACATCCACAACTCCAATGCACCTTGCCCTCCATCCTAGTGACTTGACAGTGTTGCTCATGACGGCATTCCTATTACAAAGTGCTTCTCCAAGGATTTCCTCAGTATGTGCCATTCTTGCCCATCGATGGCTAAGCCAGTAACGTAGTTTGGACACCATTAGTTATAGGATGAATGCTTTGGAGCATGTGGTGTCCAAACCCCTGAGGTTGGAGTAGGGTCAATCTACTCCATTTGGGTGACAAGTGAAAGAAATCCCCCAAAAAAGAGACGAAGGTGGCTGATAAGAGTACATATATTAACTACTACTCCCTGAGGTTAGGGTAGGACTAGCCTACTCCACATGGGTGACAAGTGTAGGAAATCTCACAGAAAATGACCCTGGTGGCTGCTATGGTACGTATATTAACTATGGCTTTTCGATCTGAAAAAGGAGTTTCTTTATATGTCATTTGACTGTCTATTGAGCGCAAGAAGATCAATCTGTGGCACGCTACAATACTAGAATTCTCTGTACTAGATATTATCTTCGAAGCATTCTATCCATCATAGCTTTCAATCATCTTCTGATTGTGCTAATTTATCACTGTACGTCAAATGGAAATACTCACTTTCCAAATATGTTACTGAAGGTAGTGGGAAGGACTGTTTGGGATTGACGGTATGAACCACAAAATCGGACAGAGCTGCAAGCTGTGATATGACTGCCAAATAAGTTCTTTAAAGAGCTTGTTAAAGGTAGAATTTCAGGGTGGTTTGATGACATGCTGGATGAAAATGTCGATAGCTGCAATGGTCGTGGTTGTCCAAGTATTGGACAATATGTATCAGTATCGGATATATTAGAATAAAAAAATTTCTGAATATCATGAGCTAATAAGATTTTATCGGCAAATATATTATGATATATTACACATATGGCGATATATCGTGATATTGTTGTTGTATCAAGGGGTTGATAAGGATAAATACTGGCTGTTATTTATATCAGCCGAGATTTACATTAATTGTGACATGACAATTGAAAAGGTGGTCCTAATGCTTGAGTTAAACACTCAATTCTGAAGAAGAAAGCAAAAGTCTTTCTGGTTGTGAGATTGAGGTTGGATAGCTGGGTTCTTAGACAGTATTATGATTCAAAAGGAAGCCCCTGTGCTTGATCTAAATATTTGGTGGTAAAAGGAAAGTGAAGAGGGCCTTTCTGGCAATGGGATTCAGCAAAGAGTAGTGCTGAAAGGAACAAGTAGAGGTGGTCCTCGAGTTAGATATTTCAGGGAGGTAAGAAATATGAGCTCTTTATTGAAAGAAAAGGGACAAACTACATTATTTTTCCATTTGATGGTTGATGATAATTGTATAATGTTCAGTGCTCCTTCCTAGACACATTTCATAACTAGCAGAATCATGCAATCATGTCAGTTAGATGAATGAGAGTGAGAGCCAAATATATTTGAAGTAGTGAAGGTCTTGAAATGTTTTACTTGCAAATGTAATCCATCATTGCAATTGAAGAGGGCGATTAGTAGTGGACTGTGAGTGAGTCAAGGTTGGTTGAGAATTTGTTTCAGCATTCCTTACATGGGAGGTGAGATTCCTCAACTATGACTTGGTGCTCACAGGGTGGCCAAATGCAAGAAGCTTCCCGCATTGCAAGCTATTGAGAGGCTCGGATGTACATATATTAACTTTTGCAATGCAGTTGCTGTTTCGCTCTTCAGACAGAATCCTGAGCTGAATTTATTGCATCACCTTTTATTTAATTTCAGGAACGAATCCATTTGAGACCTATGGTGCTCATTGGTGATGAGCTTGTTGATATGGCTGATTGTTGATGCTCAAGGTTGTCATGGCTGGCCTCCCAAATGCCATGATGTTGGGGACTAATGTAGATGTGGTATTCAAACATGGCCAGAACCTTCAGATTGCTTGCTCTATGCCCACAAGTGGCCTTATCAGTCAGTCCTGTGATTGGAGCATTTTTAGTTTTTATTGGTTAATTGGTTATGATGATGGCAGCTAGGATGCACAAGCATGACCATGGTAGATGAAAGGTGCACTTGCGTGTGAAAAAAAATCCTGTTCAGTTTGTAACCAAGGATTCTCTGTTGAGAATTTAGGTCCAACGGATATGCTGACTCGAGATTAAGCTCAAATTTCTTTATCAGATAGTTTCTCCTGGGCCACCAATTGAGGGATCCATATTCCTTGGTTAGGCACATTGTTAGTACACAACTAGGGTTTTATAGGCTCCTATGAGTAATGCATATCACTTCCACCTTGAAAGTAGTTGCATCAACATATGGTGGGCCTATTAGGAGTAAAAGTAATCCCAGGAGATTTTGGTCAAAGTTGATGTTGTGAATTGGTAGAGAGAACAAAAAAACCTATCACTGAAAGCTGGTTCCATTGTCAAAAAAAAAAAAAGTTACTGTTGAATGCACTTTCTTACTCCAAACAGTGGTTAGTAGGAATATCAATGGAAACTTCTCGATTATGCATGTGCAAGCCATTAGAAAGAAGTTGTCTTCTGCATAGAAGACGAGCTAGTGATTGCCATGATTGTATTTCCCTTGTTGGCAAGAAGTGGGCTTACGAGGATAGTGAATCGACTTTCTTTTGTGGTTAAGTTTGTGTGTTGTGAGGGGCTTTTATTACATGATTTTGTGCATGGTGGGCTGCTTTGATGAGGATTATGAGGCTTAACATATAGTGAGACTCCAAAAGTTTATATATAATATGTTCTCACATTGATGAGGAAACAGTGAATGGTATTGGAGACCAAGTACAGGTAAGAAGGGTGAGCCAAATTGAACGATAATGCATCGAATCAGAGTATGGGTGTGCATGAAATTGCAAAGAAAATTGTAAATGACCAAAATATATGAGATGCCATATTTCCAGCACCTCAGAATTTTTAGGCAAGTTCAGTTTATTTTTACATCTTAATATACTATCTGTAGTGGTGATCTTGCCAAAATATCTTCTGGATCATTTATGATTGAAACTGTTCAGATTATGGAATTGAATTGGCAATTATTTGAAGACATACACAAGTAAATTGGTGGGAGGAATGGATTCAGACGACGAGTTCAATAAATTCTATTATTGAAGAGCTTCTAAGAGGGAAAAAGAGCAAGTGTTTTTGACTATTTAAGTTGTCAATCTTGAGTAGTTTTTTTAATTTGTATCTTTCATTGTTTCTTTTAGTGAGAGCTGTGTATATCTAACTCATGTTTCTTGCAAGGAATTGAGATTTGGAATGATGGGTACAACCGTATATGGATTAATTCTAATGGCCCATTAAAGGAAGCCCATTGGATTTGGAGTTATTACTATT
>JAOVVI020006225.1:0-15810 GCA_028571085.2 Nepenthes alata | reverse complement strand
AAATTTAGAATTATGATATATTTGGATTACTATAATTATTCAAAAGTATAAAATCATTTTGAGGGTTTAATTAAAATACATAAATTTGAAAATTATATAATATAATAGAATTATTATGAGGGATATAGATAATTACTGAGAAATATAATTATTTTTAAAAATAAAATAAAATAAATTAATTGATTATTAATTTTATTAGTATTATACACTGCAAAGGGCAGCTCGGGAATTGTACCGCCAGTATTTTAGGCTTATTTTGACTATAAATACGTGGCTAGACCACTCGCGTCTCTTTACTCGTCATCTTCTAATGGAAAATAAGAGTAGGGAAGGAGACGACGGCCAGGAGAGAGAAGGTTGAATTCAAGGCTGATCTGTGCTCCAGATTTCAATCTCTGGGGGGTCGTACGGAGGACAATCGTGTCTCGTTCTTCTGGGTGAAGGAGAGATAGAGAGGAGAGAGAAGGACGGGATCTGCTAGCAGGATTTGAAGAATTCAGAGGAAGATTTGTGTTGAAGTTACTTCTTTGTTGTTTAATTGTCGAAGATATTTCGTTCAAACATCGGTTTCTTGCTTGCTGCGATTTTGATTGGATAAGCAAACAGGTATTCAAACCCTAGTCTTTTGATCTGTAAAAAGCTTTTTGTGATGGTGTTGTTTTGCTTCAAAAAATTCAGAGGATAATAGTGTGTTCAAGACCTCCATGTGATCTGGCTTCTGTTGTGCTTTGATTATCGTCGGTTTTGAAGCGATTTGACCAGATCGTTGTTACTGTTTGTCGAATCAGTTGAATACTATGCTGAAATATAGTAGTAGGTTTGTTAGGGCTTCTCTGGAAGATCTAATACTGCAATTGAAGAGAGTCGGAAATCTGCATTTCAATTAGGTAGGTGTTGATTGATGATTAGTTACTGCTCGGTGCTTTCTGGATGAACATCGGCATACAATTTGTTACAGTTGCTATTCTGACCTGAAGAAACATCCAGCCATGGTTCAGTGGATTGCTGATCTGTGATTATGAACTTCAAGATGCTTACTTTGTGCAGAATCTTCGCCTAAATCTTTTATGTGAAGAATACGCGTGTTCTTGAAGATATCCTCTTGGAATTTTTCTTAAAGTGCACCTGTAAATATATTAGTACCCCCAGTTGGGCGCAGATCAAATCAGTCAACCAGGAAACTAGGGTTTATGTGAGCCATGTGGACTGCCAAGATGCTTGATGAATCTCTTGCGGATATGCTGTTTGTGATTCATCTGAATGGATCTGTTGGCCGTACTTCAATCTCTTGCGCCTCATATCCTTGTTTATTCCTGTGCTAGGATACCATGAAATCATTTCCTTGTGGAAAAGATGGGAGTTTTTTGTTTAATGTTTCCTACTTGAAGAAATTGTGGAACTGCTGCTTTTAATTTCTTGATCAACACCATATGAAGTTGATGACTTGAACTCAAGATTTTGAGATCTATCGTTTCCATGCCTCCTTAATTGCTGCCTGTGGTAGTTGTTTGGATAGTCTTCACATTAATTATCGGTTGGCAATTATGTTTAGAAGAAAGGTCTTCATAAATTCCAGTTTTGGCTGTTGGATTCTACTTTTTGGAGTGACAACCATAACATATGCCCTCTTTGTACGAAATATATTATTTATTTACTTAATAATTTTGGGGGTAAAAGTTCCCATAATACCCTACCTTTGGTATCCGTCAAGCTTAAAGCTAGAGTTGAACCTGTGGAATATCTTTGCAGGCATGAAAACTGGTTCACTCAGTATGCCCCAAGGTAATGACCTATGGTGGCATATGCTGGCATGTTATCAGCTATTGGGCTTTGAAATTGTTCTAAATCATCAAAAAAAATTTAATTTCTGCACAACATAACAAACTTTTATATTTTGGTGTGATTATGTTTGTTTTGTTTTCTTTGCAGATGGTAGAAGTCTGTGCACGCCGAAGTTTTGAAGAAATTCTATTGGCTGATACAGTCAAAGCAGCCCCAGCTAGGTGCTCGACATAATTGTAAGTGTCCATCTTCTTTTGATAATTGCGCTTATATGATTATGTTTGCTCAATTTCTGCGTTGCAGTAGATAGAAGCTATGAGTATTGTATACCTTAATCTGTCCAGAAGTTGCCCACAGCCTGTTTATAATGGTACTGGCACTATCTCTTGTTTAGGGATACAACTGGAATGCTTGTTTTGTTTTGTTTTGTTTTTTTTTTTTTTAAGGGGGGGGGGGGGGGGGGGAAGGTAAACTGGAATATGGTGGCCTAGTTATGACATTGAGTGTGGGTTGTGTTATGATTATGTTTTTAGGGTTCCTTTTATCTCATAGTGTGTGTGAATAGCTAGGATATGCTGTTGTGTGCACTTGTGATTGGGTGATCTAGCATATTTATGATGTAGATGTGCATTCTATCATTTTGCAGTCTGATTGGGCAAAACTTCCAACTATCTCAGTTTTGGTTCGGGCCATCGTGGTTGACTTCCTTCTTGGACTGCCATTCGAAAGGCAAGTAGTAACAGGTTCTGGCGAGGACATTGCTGGGAGACTATTTGGTGAATGGCATAGTCTTCCTCCGATAGCATGAGCGCAGTTGGTTTGGAATTTTCAAATTTCATTAATCCCAATTTGACTTGGAAGACAGTGTCGAAAGTTAGGACTACATCAAGGCGCTCAAGAAGACCTGCTTCAAAGAACTTGGAAATGGGTCAGCAGCAAGGTGAAGGAAGCCCCAAACAGGTAGACACACTCCAAGTTTCCAAATCTGAGAAGGTTGATATTTCAGTGAGTCATTTCTGCCAGTTATGTACTTTTAAGTAGTGGATGCCTGTTATTAACTCCAGATTTGATTTTATTTTGCAGCCTGATGTAGCTGTTTCTCAACGCCGATTAAGTGAAAATATAGAACATGTACCCATCAAGAAAAGGAGATTTCATCTACGGCCTCCATCACCACCACCTAGGACTCCTTGTCCCAAAGAACCTGTGGAGCTTGATGATGGCCCTCATGATTATGAGAGGCAAACACTTACGGATCCAGTGGCAGAGAAGGACAATATAGAAGTCGATTCTTCTAATGCTGCCGCAGAAGCTGTTCAATCTATTTGTGATGATGTTATGGATAGTAGAATGCTGAACTCCGCTTGTGACATGCATAATTGCAATGATGATTTCTCCGGTATTGCAATACTTGCTGATGCTGCCTGCAGTGATAGCCTGGAAAATTCTGCTGATGGTGCCAGGAGGAGTTCCGCGGATGAGTTTCTAAAACAAGAATTACATCCATTTGCTCCTGTGATGGCAACAACTTGTAATACTGCATGTTTTGAATTGTCCAACTCAATTGAAAATGTACATGGCAGCGCAGAGGGCTCCATGGCTTCATTGTCAAATGATATTGGTAAGGCTAATGACATTGCTAATGTTGATAAGGAAACGAATAGATCATCTGGTGCTTCACGGGATGATAAATTGCTTTGGGACTTGAATGTTGTGATGGATGAGTGGGATCGTCCTCTTGATGATACAACAGTTGATTCTGGCTTGAATCTTAAAGAAGGTACAACTTTGGATAGTTCTCACAACCAGAAGTTTGACAATGCGGAAGGCAATGACCCACGCAAGGAATCTGAAAACATCGAGAGCACTAATGAATTGACTCTGAATGCTAGTTTCTGCAAGTTGCCCACAAGTGAGGTGCTGCCGGACTTGACATACTTTGCTTGTGGAACTCTTGTGTTGAACTCCAAGGAACATAGCTCGGAGACATCATCTGCACCTGAAAGAAACTTCCTTCAGGATGATCGTGTTCCATGCACTGCAACTAGTCATGCGATGGAAACCTCAACTCTTGTTTTGGATTCAAAAGTTCAGATTCGGGAAAACAATGAGGTCACAAATAGTGAGTTCAGCCCACGTTCAGATGATATGAAGACGTGGTTGTCTGTATCTAATCACAATGTCCAAGATGCTAGAAATTCCACTGACTTGATCAACAAAGATTCTGCTTCTGGTGTGCAAGTTGGTCAGGTTGCGAATTTATGTGTGAAAATGAATGGCGTGGATAACATTAAGGAAGAGCCTTGTGAAGTTGCCTGTGAACCTGTGGATACTTGTCTGTTAGGTGTTGGGAAGCGTGAGATTGTATTCTTGCAACCATCCAGGCCCAGAAATGTGGCCTCTGAGACCAGCAATTTGCCTCATAGAGAGGTTGAGGAGCATGTAAAAAGGAGCGATCTGAATCACGGGGTGAATGAGTTCCGCATAGTTCACACGAGCGATTTGGAGCAGGTCGGTATCACCCATTGTGTAATCAAACATGAAGATATGAGTCAAACATTTGTAGCTTCTGCAAATGAACTGCTCAGTGAAACTGCAGAAGTGAAGGAAATGATCGGTTGTGCATCCACAGTTGATGCATTTCGACATGATCAACGTCCTGTGGATGCAGGGTCTGAGCTTCCCATGCAGACAAGATCTGAGCACTCCGCCGTTGATGAGCCATGTCTCAACAAAGTCAATAGTCCTGGAAATCACTTGGGCAAGATTGCTTCAAAGGATTGTTTGGAAGGTGACCTCGACACCCATATTTCCCAAGAAGATCGTAGTCAAGTTGGAATTACCACTGAACAGGAAGGGGATTATGATTCTCACTTGGAAGATGGGGAATTACGAGAGTCTGTTGGACTCTTTTGGGAGGAGAATGACGGTGATGAAGCTGAACGTGTTGACTATGAGTCCGATAATGGGGTTGGTTATGAAATTACTCACGGTGCTAATGACTCTCTTCCACCACTTGGGAAAGTTTTGGTGGGAGCAGTTGGTGAAAAGAGAAGAAGTTTTTCAGATCAATGTGGCTACAAGGATGAGCAGCTGACGTCAGAGAAAAGCACGGGAGAAACCAGTTATCGGTCTTGTCCGGGCAGCCTGTCAGCAGATGTTATGGAGAGAGATTATTCGAAGAGCAAATCTTCAACCTCAAGAGCAAGCTTGATGACCCCGCTTAAGGGAATAAGCGACCATGAAGGTGTTGAGACGGAGCTAAATGCTGGCAGAAAGTCAAACGCAGCATCTGATGACTCCAATAGATGCGATAGCGATGCTTCAGAAAATGTTGGCAACATTCCGAGTGGAGTGCGTATTTTGCAGGTGCGTAAGAGAGAGTTGCAGTCTCAGATAGAAGGACCGACATCTTCTGATAGGAAGGATGCAGGTTCTGTTCGGAGAAGCAGGTAACTTACTTGATGAGTATATATATATATATATTGAGCTTTTAAATATTGTGACAAAATTATAACATGTCGTATCGATGATATATTACGATATATCGTTTGATATTTTTCCCATATATATGGGTCGATATAACTGCGACCTTTATTGATAATGAAGCCGATTTTTTTATCCATAAATACTGGCATCCTCCCCCCCCCCCCCTGCTTTTCCTATTTTTGGTGGATCGATATGGGATCAGTTTTCATTTCATAATTCATATATGCTTCATTGCTGAAGAGTGCGTGGTATTCCATTTCAGATCTGGCATTTCTGCTTACATATATGATGGCGATGAAAGGCAGCCGGGTTCTGATGAATCAATGGGCAAGGGGAGATCATCTTTGCATCTGGATGGAAGAGACCGGCTACGCAATCGCTCTTGGAATTTTGGCCCAAAAAGTGTCGCTGTGACTTCTGCTGCAACTGAAGGTGGTGACAGTGAAAGATTTCAAATAGCTTTAGACAACACTTCCCCAAGAGTTCGAAGACCGACCATGATTCCAACCTCGAAACACGGGTATCCCCACCTTGTCAGAAAGGGATTGCCGGCTGAGAGAGATGATGACTACCTTGTGGGCATGGGGAAGATTAAGATGCGAGATATTAGCCCTGATAACACCATGCGGAGAAGGTTCCACAGATACCCTATTAGGATTAACAGGGGCTCCGAGGAAGGATATCAGAGACCGGGCCTTTACGAAACGTCCTATTCTCCAGGCACTCTGCGTAATCATTTCGTGAAAAGGGAGAGAAACTTCTCTCCCATACCTCATAGAATGAATCATCTTGCCCAGAGCCATCGGAGATCCGGGTCACGATCAAAAAGTTGCTCTCCGGATTACAGCCCCGAAGCTAGAACAGGGAGAATGAGAATGCCCTATCAGCCAGCCAGTCGGAGATCACCAGCTAGAATGCTTTGTCCGGGCCAAAGGTTTGATGCAATGGACTCACCGGGGAGGTTGAGACCCGATGATTGCCTTAGACCCATGATGCGCCCGGTTAGATTTTCTGACATGGCTTCGTCGGCGAGGAGTCGTGAATGCGAAGATGGCGACGACTACAAGAGGAAACATCATTTTCATCGAACCCACAGGAGATCAGACTCTAGGTCTGTGAGTCGGTCCCCAGAGTTCCGGTCCGAAGCTAGAATCGGGACAATGAGGATGCCTTATCAGCCGCGTGCGGCCAATCACATTCGAGACAGATCACCTGTGAGGGCATTCCGCCCCGGTCAGAGGTTCGACACAATGAGATCACCAGATGATTACTTGAGGCCAAATGTGCGGCCTGTAAGAATCCACGATGCAGCTCATTCGGGGAGGGGGAACGAGTACGACGGGGATGATTTACGGAGGAAACCTCGGAAAATTTTTGAAAGGATTCATCCAATGAGGCATTATGATATGGACAGTGATGTTAGGCGGTTTGAATATGATATGGAAGATATGAATTCCAGTCATGGTTTTCGCAGTGCTGACAGAAGGTCCGGGGACATACTTCGGAGCAATCGAGAGGAAAGAGGGAGTGCACGATATAATCCCGACCACCGCGTATATTATTCTGGGCCCAGGCCATTGGTAGTGCGAGATTATAGTGATGATGATGCGCATCATCGGACGGTTCGGCCTTGAATTAGGGCTCATATATGCACCGATCGAACTTCTCTATTTACTGGGGTGGTGGAACAATCCTGGATTTGTTCCTGCCAGTGGTGGTGGAAATTGCCCTAACATTATCATTCTGGTGTAGTGCTATTTCCCCCTTTTTTATTTCTGTGGCTTGGTTCTTTTTTGTTTATTAATTTAGGTCAGTTTCTTATGTCTTGCCCAGATATGGCTGATGCAAGATTTGTTTCGTTTATATTTCTTTTAATGATGGGTAAAATCTAATAGCTTACCATCTGTTTGTGCTTAATTTATCCTATTAATGAAACTCCAAGAGAAATGACAAAGATGTTCACAAAACTTTAAATTTAAGGGCCTGAAAAATTGTTAGATTATTTGGTTTATTATATATAATATATGCCAATGGAGGGAGTTGGCGGCTAAGTGGACAACAATCTCACCTCCGAGATGCTAGTGTCTCCACAATGTAGTTATTAAATTTATATTCAACAATCCAAATATTTTATTTAAAAAAATTAGAAAACAACATTTTTTGCAGGAAAAACAAAAAAAAGCAAAAAACTCGGCCTTAGCAACGATTGGGATTTTTTAGTTTGATCAATTCGTTTGCACTGAGTAAGATTATGCTTCAAAACACAGGGATTCTTTACCAACCTGTGTAAGTTTTACATGTATTTGAGCACCGTGGCTCCGAATCCAATGCCCAAGAAAGTAGCAATGGCGATTCCGAAAATGCCAGCAAGAATACCCGGAACAACTAAAGAACTCCACCCTTTAGCCGTTGCCATCCCACAAGCAGTGGTGGGGCCGCCGACATTGGCGTTTGATGCCAAAAGCAATAGCTTGAGGTCGAAGTGAAAAAGTTTGCCCAGACCAAGAATCACAGCGAGATGGACACTGACTTGGACAAGAGCAAAAATGAATATGCTTGGTGCCGTCTGAATCACGTTCCATATGCTCCCACTTGCACCCACCACTGTGAAGAATACCTGTTTTTAAAAATTATATTATTTCAAAAAAATATCATCCCCAAAAATAAGGCCGGACTAACATCATGGTTGATGAAATAGTGATGGGAAATGGCGACAGTGGACCGATGCCGGCCAGCAGACCAGCACCAGAGTTGGGACAGTGCCTGCAGCCAATTATTGGTAATCAATATTCTTATTTGTCTCGTGATAAACAAACCCAATCCCAGCCTAAAACTAGTTGCTTTTATTTATCAGGCAATAAATATTTTCAGAGAATATGTATTTTTATTCGACATTTTACAACCAAACTAGGTAACAAAGATATGAGAGGAAGGAGAGGCTCCCAAGGAAACTTGGGACAGACAGAATATTTTTAAGCATATCCACGCATCGCCAAGACCCACCACCGTATGGGCTTTTGAAGAATACGGACAAATATTACATGTACATGCATTTGGCGGGAAGAGTCCATAGCGTGAGAAGAGCTGTTATGGTCATTTTAGTGGACAGGTTCCCATGATCATCTAAGATCAGGATTGAAAGTATAAAAAATAAATGGTGAAGATTATATCAATAGCTAACTCATTGGGAGGTCCATTATAGTACTCAACTATGAGAACCATCGGCAATATACAATTGCATATAAACAACTGCATTACAATATGCAATCATTTTCTATAATCCAGCTCAACTTGTTGGAGGGCTTAGGGAGAGAAAAAAATCAAACCCGATACAAATTTATCGGGTTTTACCCATTTTGAATGGGTTTGGGTAAAACCTGAAACTTTATAATTGAATTAGGTCTTAGCCTTTTGTCTTATTTTGTTTTACATAATGTATATTCTCCTTTTGGAGTGATATATGTTCAATGAGCTACTTGATACTCAGACAATCGTGAAGATTTCAAATACCATATAATTTAAGATTCAGTATTTTATATTCTCGCATGATGGTTAAAAGTAATTTTTAAAATTTTTTTATAAACTAAGTTATGTTCAATAGATTATAAATCTGAATAACTGTTGGATAACCTAATTTATTAAAAATTATACTCAAATTTCCAAATTTTCATTTCCTGTTTACGAGGAAAAACAGCTTGTATTGTTGTTTAGATATACCCCAAATTACTAGGTTCTTACCCACCCTAGGTATTGTGGATTGAGCTTGAGTTTAGTTTGGGTTTGGGTCCAACAATCCAAACTCTATCTATTATCATCCCAAGAAGGCTAAGAAGGTACTTTAGACTCGAGTTGTTAAAAGAGGAATCAAAGAGATCAGAGATATATATCGCCTCGTGTGAAACAAGATTAAAGAAAGACCTTATGGCAGAGATTAACATAAGAATGAAGAATATCAACTAAAAAAAGCTGTCAGGGGCTTGATTACCTGCATCAAAATCATAGCCATGGCCTCACCAGCAGGTGCCAGGTGATTAAACAGTCTTGGAAATACAGTGGCCAAGATCACAACAATCGCCGTTATCACTGGAAGGCTACCACCTTGAATTCCAAAGGATTTGGCGGCATAACTGCCGGCCTTGCAGATAGCCAAGGACACAGCAATGGCAGTGGCTGACTGAAGAACTGGCAGCTTGTTGCCACCCTCAGACTGCCCATCTATAATCCCATCTGAAAAGGTGCAAGTATATATATAAATGCGGCAACAATCACATTTTCTAAATCATTCATGATAAAGTAGAATCCAAGAAACAGAGGCCAACAAGATTTAATGACACAAAATCATAATAGAATTAAAAGAATAGGAATGGACGACACATTCATTAAACTCTAGATGTAAATATTGGCCAATACTGTATTGATATCGAGCTCTTTGATACCATTATTTCTTAATATCGTAACAATATTAGAATATATTGTTATATTGTTGATATATATTCGGCTGACATACCCAATATGTCGCTATTGTATAGGCTGATACGGTTTTATGAACTTATGATTTCAATAATTTTTTTTTCTTTCAATATATCTGATAATAATACAACAATTATTGATATCAATACCGATATTTTTATCTATAAAACAAAAGACCGGAGAACAAAAGAATTGAATCAAGTGAAGTGTATTAAGGATGGAAAGAAGGGAGTACTTGTTGCTGATGAGAATATCAATGAGAGATAGAGAAGCTATTTCTACAATCATTTTAATGGAAGGAGACTACCATGGTGCTATGAAATCGTAGTGACTTTGAGCTAAGCCTAAGACATTCTTATCATCGGTATCCTAAGTGGGGAAGATAAAGAAGTATTGAGGAGGATGAAATTAACAAGGGACTTAGACTAGATTATATCCCAATAGAAGCTTGGAAATGTAGAGGAGTATATGCAATTACTTGATTAACTGGATTATTTAACAAAAACCTTAACAGTAAGTCATCGGAGTAGAGGAAGGGGTGATCAAAGGGAGGCTAAAACGAGGCACGGCTGTATTACTAAAACCAACGTGGATTCCTGCTAGATAAGTCGGCTATGAATCTATCTATTTGATAAAATGTCTAATGGAACAATTTTTTTAAAAAAAGACAGAACAACCTTTATATGATATTTATTAATTTGTAGAAGGCATGCTACACAATCTGTTGCAGAGAAGGGGAAATAGGGAAAGGGGAGAAGAAGAGAAAGGGTGAAGAGGAAGAATAAAGAAGAGAACAGAAAATAAAAAAAAGGAGCAGCAGAAATTACTAAAGAGAATGAAAAACAATCAATATTAATTCAATTTAACAATCAATGTTAAAACAATAGCGTTAAGACTCTTATATAGAGATATTCTATTTTCAAATTAATTAAAAAATAAATATAATTTTTTAATTAATAATTACTCAAAAAAATAAAATGATAAAATAAAATATAACATCTTGAATATATTATAAGGTTACTAAAATTATAAAATTTCAGAAACCACTAAAATATTACAAAATATAAAAACAAATTAATAATCAAAATAAAATAAAATAAAATTCTCTCTAATTTTTTGATATTCTCATCAACTCTCTTGGGGTGGTTGAGGTTCTCAAGCAAGGTGTTTGTTGTCAATCCCCTAATCATAAATTAAGTGGTTGTACAATCTTCGTTTAATGTTTGTAGACATGTATAAATGGTAGGTGAATAATGACATTTCCACCAACTCTTCTTGAGTGAGAGGTACTTGGGCCTAGTGATGGTCGATCTTGTCTACTACAATAAAACTCCAAAATATCTGGATTGAGTGTTTCTCTAAAAATTCAAGCGCAACAAAGAACCGTTGAACTTCTCAATCCTTAGTAAACACAATTTGCTCATTTAGAACATCATCAATTTTATCTTTATATGCCAGTAAAGTTGATAATTCTATAGGATTAGGTAAAGTTTTAATATTCGGCACATCAGGGGTATTACAAATGGATCATCTTGTGGGTTGAAGTTACTTTTGTAAGTAATTAACTCAATATTAAAAGTATGATAAAAATCAAAATGAGATGGAATAAAAACAATATATGTATTTAGTCTAACCCATTATAAATTTTGAATAGACCAGGTCCGTAATTTAAAAACCAGCCCATATGGGCACCATCCTGGTCTAATTCGAACAATAACATAATCACCATTATTAAATTCAACCTATCTTTTATACACAATAGCTCAAAATTTATATGATTAATTACTTATTTTCAATTATTTATTGATTTTAATATGTAAATCATGAAAATATTGTGTAAAAATTTTGCCCGATATAGACACACTAAGATATAGAGACATCGAAATGAGGTCTAAAAGTTTCCTAGGTTTTTGGCCATGCAAAACCTCAAATTGACTCATACTCAAAACTTATTGACAAAGCTATTATATACAAGTTGAGCTGTGAGAAGAATCAAGTTCCAATTTCTAATATTTTTCTAAATCACATATCTTAATAAATTTCTTAGACTTTGATAAATAATTTCAGTTTGACCATTTGCCTGCGGGTAATAGGCAATAAAATGTTTTAGTTTAGTTCTAACCATATGCTATAGGGTCCTCTAAAAAAACGAACATTCCTATTATATACGATAATCTTAGGAAGACTATATTACTTGACAATATCATCAAAATAAAATCTAGTAACCTGAAAAATATCAAAAGTTTCACAACAATGGATGAAGTGGACTACTTTAGAAAAACAATCCACAATAATAAAAATAGAATCATACCTTTTAGGGGTACATGGGAGTCCTAACATAAAATTTATACTCACATCCTACCAAGGATAACTGAGTATAGGTAAAGGGGTGTAATGGTCATTATTTTGTTTCTTATACTTCTCTAGTTGGCATATTTAACAAGTATTATCTTAACCACATCTTTCTTCAAATTAAACCAATAAAACTGTCATTCAACCTCCTTTATTATCTTATCACGTCTAAAATTGTTAGATAGACTGCTTGTATGAACCTCCCAAAATATAAAATATCGGACAAATATCCATTCTGAATGCAAAAACCATTTATAATGTTTGGCTGTCCATTTTGTAAAACTAGAAAATCTTATTAAAATCAAGACAAGACTTGTACTCTTTCTTGAGTCTTTCAAATCCAACAACTTTAAATTAAATGATAGATAACAATGACACTTGACAGCATAAGGAATTTGCCGCTTGGTTCTTGACTCCTTTCTTATGATTCAGGGCAAAAGAATAGATTTTTAAATATTCAATCTAACAAATATACCGCTGATTCAGTTTATTTTAGGAGCTAATAAAACGAAAAGTCTCATGGTCAGAATAAATAATAAACTCTTAATATAACAGGTAATGAAACCAGTAACGTAATGCCTACACAACTGCATATAACTTCTTATTATAAGTAAAGTACCGTTTCTTGACATCATTTAACTTTTCACTAAAGTAGGCAATAGGATAGCACTCTTAGCTAAGAACTCCGATATTTCTATACTTAACACATCACACTCTATCTCAAACATTTTAAAGAAGTCAAGAAGTTGTTTGATAGGAGCTGCTGTCATCCTTTTTTATATTCTTAGAGGCTTTAGTAGTATCAGAAGACCAATAAAGCTCACTTTTCTTTATGTACTTAGTAAGAGAAGTCATGATCGTGCTAAATAAATTAATGAATCGAATATAAAAAATAGTTAAACTATAAAAATTTCAAACATTGTGAATGTATTTGAGTTCAAGCCAATCTACAATTGCCTAAATCTTTGCAAGGTCTAGAAAGGCTCCGTCAAAGAAAACTATAAAGTCTGGAAAAGCAACCATATCTAAAAAGAATGAACACTTCTTAAGATTTGCAAATAGACTACCTTCCTAAGGGTAATGCAAATATGAGTGAGATGGTCTAAGTGTTGTTCTTTGATCTTACTATAAATAAGGATGCCATCAAAATTAACCACTAGAAAGTGTCCCATAAAAGGCTATAAAACCTATGTTATGACTCTCATAAAGGTGCTAGGTGTATTAGATAGCTCAAAAGGCATGATCAACTACTCATAAAGGTTGTCCTTCATCTTAAAGGCCATTTCCCACAAATTCCCGAGGTGAATCCTGATCTGATAGTAATCACTCTTTAAATCGATCTTAAAGAAGATTTTTGGTATCAGAAATCATATCTAACATATTATCAAGTCTAAAGATGAGACAACAATACTTCACAATTATTTTGTTAAAGGCTCTAGCATCCACACAGAACCTCTACAATCCATTTTTTTCACGTGTCAATAGAGCGAGCAACATACATGGACTCG
This sequence comes from Nepenthes alata, assembly GCA_028571085.2. NCBI lineage: Eukaryota > Viridiplantae > Streptophyta > Magnoliopsida > Caryophyllales > Nepenthaceae > Nepenthes > Nepenthes alata. The sequence goes on along the minus strand of JAOVVI020006225.1, from coordinate 2,209 downwards.
TACTTTCTCAAACAAAGCATTTGAGAAGTAATTTCCCAACTTCCCTTTGAAACTTAGCATACTCAATGAGATTAATCCTATAATAAGATAAATTTAGGAGAGACTCTTTTGAAACAAAATCAATAGCATGTTGAATGTTACATAAAGGCAGTAAATGATTTGAAAGATCCTTAGAAAAGATATCTTGAAAATTTTGGAGAACCTGATGGGCCTCATTGAGTATTACTATGGGAGAGTTCAAAAGGAATTCTAGAGTAACAACAACAAGCACAATAGACTTCTCTAAAATTGCACGCTCAAACTCTGTAAGGCTAATGATATGTAATAGGCATTGGAGGCAAAGATGGAGATGAATTTTCCTCTCCTTGTAAACAAAAGCAACATGCATTGGAGCGACCTTAAATTGTTACATCTAAGTTGTATAACCAAGATTAACTTAAAATGACATTACCCACAACCATTGAAACGATATCACATATAATATGATCTTTGTATTCTAAAAAATAAATAGGTACAAGACAATGTTTATTAACTGCTATAGAAGATATATATCAATCCAAGAAACACTGTATGGATTAGGATATGGGACAACTTTTAACCCAAGAGAAGAAATAGTATTAGCCGAGATAGCATTGATACAACTGTACTATCCACAATGATTTTACATGCCTTCTCAATCGCTTTGATGTAAGTATGAAAGATAATACGATAACGCCAATCATTAACTTATTTGATTTGAGTTAAGATATATCGCACAATACTAAGAATAGCGTGCTGGATGAATAAGAGTAGAAGCCTAGGCTAGAGCAAATAGTCATGATGTAACCCAAAAATGTGTTATTATCATTACCATCCAAGTTATCAAACTTATTCAACTCGAGTTCATAAATTTATTCTTCAAATAGTTACTCCTCATTCATTCTGTTTTGCCCTTCGATAAGTAAGGCTTTAATAAGATATTTTGAAAAAATATGTCTAAAAGCTTTACAATTAAAGCACTACAATTGAAAATTTCTTCTTAGCATTACAATACCCTTTCCTCAATTTCCTCTCACTGGGAGAATTATAGGTGGAGGAGGTCTAAAGACAGATTTAGGATTCGTGGTTAAGGCATTCCATATTCGGGGAAGATTATCACCACATTTTCCATAAGGTGTTTGTTAGCTAATCACCTTTGTGACAGCTAACTAATGAGAAAAATAAAGAGAAAGAGAGGAAGGACAGAAGGGATGGGGATGGAGAAACAGAGAAAACAATGGTTAAAAGAGAATAGGAGGTTGAAGACAATGCGACACCCTTGGAAGCTCTCACGCAGTGCAGTACAAGAATGAGTTCTAAAACTGAAAATTATAATTGATGCAACTATCTACGTACACAATTTCTCTACTCCACATCTGAATCACTCGCTTCTTTATAGACCTTGGTGCCTTTTCCACTCTACTGTTGTCATAACTGTTCTTCCCAACTATCTTGCTAACAACCTAAGCTACTTACCTGCTTTTGCCTTCTCTTGTCTTAATTCGGTTGCTTTTGTTATTTCTGGTGCTGTAGCTCGTACTTCCTCTACTTTTCTTGGTTTGGCCATCACTCCATTTGCTCTTTGCTCATGGATTCATTGGTTGCTGTATTGTATTTGCTAACATCTTCTTCAAATGATCACCAGCTTTGTTAAAAATGCTGTCATGCTAATATGGCCCTGCATTTATGTAATTGTACCCTTGTAACTAACTCATAGTTTCGGACCAAATCACACGTGTGGTATAGAGTGGTAACATGCCTAAGAACAAGCTCTCTCTTAAGATCCTCATGTAAATCTTATTGGAATCTATTTAACGTCATAACTTCATCCTCAATTATATGATATCTCATTGGAAACACATCAAATTAAAACACATACTGGTCATAGACTGATTACCCTATCGAATGGCATTCTACTAGTTTCATAAGTTGCTACTGTATGAGCGGGGTAGGTATTTTTCCTAAAGACGCCGTTTTATCTCACCCAAACTCTTAACAAGGGTTGTCTAATGTTTAACAAGAAAGACATTAACACTTTTTCAAAATAGTTGAGCATTTCCGATTAATTTGAAACCAATAAACTAAACTCTCTTATCTTTAGATATGTCGTATCACTAAAAAAATTGATCCATATTCCAAACTCATTGAATTAAAACTCAAGAGTTTAAGCAACCATAAAAAAAATAAAGGC